>JANSTU010048405.1:0-10070 GCA_027564075.1 Bolitophila hybrida | reverse complement strand
TGTATATGTTAATTGATGACATTAATGTTCCGTTATTCCAAATCAATAACCTTTTTCAGAAATAGGCTATTAATAGCTAGAGGAACCTACTGATTTAAAGTGCTACATTCGAAAAACACGTTCACATTCTAAATCACTATTATAAAGCGTTCACATTATAATAAATATATTTTTTCAACAAAATATACATAGTTCAAACATTGGTTATGACATGCGAATTTCATGTATTTGTGGTAATGTTACCGAGGGGTGTCTAGTTCGATTGTATAAATTAAATTCCGAAAATATCAGAGAATGCTAATGGTTGTGAGCCAAACATTTTTTTATATATTAAAAGTGTTTTATTGTTTATTGAAAACGCAATATGTGATAACTATTTTCCCTCTGCAGTTGCTGTTGAGTTATGCTCTTTATAAATGAATAGTACTCATATATGTGTCATTAACTGTATAGTGTTATTTATATAAATGTTACATTTAACACATGTTAATATTGTTATATTTTTTATTTACTATACTATGTCAAGCATATATAAAATATTTCTTAGATTTTACAACCGCTATCCGATTCATATGCGCTCACTGTGTACTCAATTGTCTTTTCGTACATTGAGATTCAACTGCGCGTAAAATTGGCGTATTACCCTATACACAAAAATAACTGCGGAAGAGCTAATTTTCTGACAGCTTAACAATACATTTAAAAAAAGCGCCAACGAACAATCGCTAATTTATGATATTTTTTTTTTCATTTCAATGTACGCGCGATTTTTGCCAAATATGGTTGGTAATTGCGTGCGGTGTGGAATCTTTTTGTTTGGGCGCATACGCAGACGCATATACTTGTACAATTGAAATCGTAATTTACATTGTGCCGGTGCAATAAATTAATTTCGATAAATCTGAAAAAGGTTAACTTACGTTTTCTGATGTTGCGTGATTACCACTGTCGGTCTGATGATATTGCCCAAATGTCAGTGGCGCCGCTGTTGCACCGGCAATCAGTAGCAAGGTGCAGAAAATCTGCAATGCTGCTTTCGCATTCGTCGGCTTCAAGAGACTCATCTAAAATAATTAACATTAATTGTGTAATTACACTACACTACATTTTAACTGGATTATTCATTTCGATGTATATATTCGACTAAAGAGAATAATCTACAGGGTATGCAGTTACAAAATAATAAGACATAACACACCATAGAATTTAAAAAGATTTGTATTATACTGTGTGCGGCATTTTTGACGTTGATAGATAATATACATATTCATAAGATCTGCTCACTCAATTGCCTCACACAATAGCATCGAATTTGCAATTTGCTCGTGCGACAGAAACACACGAATCGAAGGCTTGGAATTCAAAGAATTACCATTTGTTGTGTTTTATTGCGTTCGTTCCGCTCAATGTTTACGTGACCATTAATTACGCAGTGCTATCTTGATCCAATCCTCCCGTGTACCTCTCCATCAGATTGCGGGCAGTGTATATACGCAGTCTTAACAAATGTCACGGTCATGCGCATACGCAAATATGATATGATATACGAATTAATCGACTGGATGATATTTTTAATCCAGTTCCAGTTTCCAGTGCTCAATGGTAGTTGTGCAATTTGCATATATAACGTAATAATAAACGGCGATGGTAAGCGATGTAAGGTTTTTTTGTTGCTTCAATGTGCTTCAATTAGTATTTATAAAATTACGTGTATGTTGTGTATACCAGATGCACTTAAGTGCTATCTGCTCGCGTGCGTCTTTTTTTTGCGAAAGTGTTATTCTTGATGTTTTGAAGAGGTCAACCTGCAAAAAAGCGGTTTGCATTTGTGTTATAGATGCGAGATTATGCGAACGAAAAAAAACAAACACAACAGAATATATCATATTATAAATGTTATTTTGTTACAGTTTTAATGTTGGTTGAAAGCACTTCAGATTCATAAAATTCGCTGCTAATTTGATGTGGGCTCGTACTTTTTGCACTTCACGATTCACAAAAAATACTAATGGTAGACTCACTACTTTTATTTAGCAGGAAGCGCTAAGGTTACTCACAAAAAACTGCAACGGCGCTCTTTGCAGATTTTGACATTTGATTAAGTATAAGATCGCTGCTGGAATACACATATATTTTATAAAGCTTACACTTCGCACGAAGATTGACATTGCGCAAGGTCAAGACTGAATATTGTAGTATGATTAACTCCTAATGCTGAGTAATTATTAATTATTATTATATTGTTTTTATGTTTTGGTACGCGTTTTGCGAAGGTTAGATGCTTTGCTGAATATAGCAAAACAAAATACAAGAACAAATTAAACATTTGTGTGGTAGTTAATAGATTTAATATTTTACATATATAGCAAAATAATAATGTTATTATTTTGCGTTTTTTAGGTACTTAGCTTAAGTGACTCTATTTCCAAATGTACACTAGGCATGAGCATTACGGAATCACTCGACTGGTCAATTTATGCTAATGTGCTTTTTAGTGCTGTATTGAAGCTTATTTGCTCCTATCATCCTAGATATCCACCAGATATTTCGAGATCCACCAGATCTATATTATGTTATTATATTTATATTCGGAATCGGAATCACTTCAGATATATCATAAAAATATCATAGAAAACACAATTTAAACTTGAAATTGCTCGTTCTAGTTGGCCGATTAGGCCTACACATTTCTTAATATAAACAGCAGCAAATGCCATTACCATATATCATATTTTTTTGCCAACTCGAAAAAAACGTTGGACACTAATGTGAATAATTGCCCGAATAATAATTATCCAAACATCAATATTTTTTGTGTATTATCTGCTCAGGTCTGCATTGGCCATTTGTCCAACTAGTGTAAAAGCAGGATTACGTTTTTTTTCGGATGAAAATTCTTTGAGAACTACTGCTCGCCGATTTCGAAAAAAAGGGTTTCGAGAAAAACGTGTTTGAAGTTTAAAAACACTGTACATTCTTGAAATCATAATAATATTAATAATTAATAATAAATCTGTGGATTCATAATCAATAGGAGAAGGAGGAAAAGTCATTGCACAAAAAACCCAACGATTGATACCCCAAAATTCCCTCTAGACTGAACCACCATTGTAATTTGGTTTAAACTTTAAAACCTTCCAGCTTAAAGAATAATGCGTTGGACTTTTTTTGGCTAAGGGGAAAAATATAGTAAATACACAACTTTTGGTTAGTGTTAAAACCCAATTGTGTTAATATTGTTGCGGGGTAATAATTCGTAAAATTATAATGCATACTTTCTTTTATATGGTATGGCTGTTGTAAGGCTATAATTTTTAGTATTTTTAAACATAATTTAAACATAATTTAAATTTTGTAGTTTTTATTCGTCGTCATGTTATTAAAAAAATTAGTATTTGTTAGTTTATGTTATTAAAAAAATCGTATTTGTGAGTTTATCATATTTTTATTTTATTTTATGTTTACAATAAATTATTATTATTATTGAATATAAGAACATATTTTTTTTATATATTCATATAAATGTTTATGTTTATTAATTTCAATTTATATTATTAAAAAAGCCATAGCCATAGCCAAATGTGATACCCAAGTAACATTTCCGAAACATATTAAAAAAAGGTTGATCAAAGATGCAAAATTTGAAACTTCGTTACTCGACAACACAAGTCTTCCACATTATGTTTACAATTTTATTCGACACGATTTAGTAACAATATTATTAACAAAGTTAAGAAAATTGAAACTTCGTTACCTAAACAACTCGAACAACTTGTTTTGACCTTCAAACATTTTGTTACTGAAATATATCTGTGTCCAAATTTCGAAGCATTGTGTGTGTGGAAGACGAAACTATGTTTCAGAATTTAGTAAAAGTGTTTGTCCGCCATATTTTGGTTTGTTTATTAGTTTTATTTTAGTTTTTGTTGTCCTTCCATATTAATTTTGTAAACGTGACACACAATAGTATTTCGAAACATTATTAACACATGAGGTTGCTACCTACCTCGACACATAAAGTCGTAATTGTGTGGAAAATAGGTTTGCACATTATATAACTACTTTTTGCATTGACACATATCGAAACAATGTGTGGTAACAGCGTATTCCCCATTTCAAGTAGCTATTACCGAACATTGTCACATGTTTTGACACTTCAAGTCATAACAATTACTACAGTGTTACTGGATTTTCCCGATCCCGACCGTGCAGACTGAAGTGTTTTTCGAATGTAGCACTTTAAATCAGTAGGTTCCTCTTGCTAATAGTAGCCTATTTATGAAATAGGTAATAGGTTATTTGGAATAACGGAACATTAATACCATCAATTAACATATACACACGCACCCTGTATAGAACAATGAGTGTATGATGTCCTTGATGATTCCGATTTACGATTCCGAATATAAATAGATCTCGGTGCATGGAGATATCTCCTAACTCCTAACCATCTGTTGGATGATCTGTTGTGATGTCCTGACCATTGTTTATGAATCCGGTGTGCGGCATGGCACACTAGCACTATGTCCCACGTGGAATTACATTGATATTACAAGGGATCCAATGAGATGAAAAATTGATTTTACGTATTGAATTTGGGTATTAATTATCAAAATTTATCACCGTCCTTTTCTCCGCTGATGCCTTACAGACTTTACACGGTACACTCATTACTCGTATATTCATTGATAAATGTCTGATAGTGCCCAAATGCCACATACTAATTCAACGTTGCGTGGGCGTATCGTAATCGAGTACTGGTAATTGAGAATATGTGCATTGAGAAAAATAGTATTAAATTAACAATTTAGCACTTGTCGAAATGCGCGTGAAAATGCGACAGACTGTCTGCGCATTCACAGAGAAAGTGTATTGCGTACACACATTTTTGTGTGTGTGCTTGAAAGACTGAACAATGTATTATACTTACATACGCATATATGTGAACTTATATGCAATCTCAATGTATATAGTATATATATTTATTTATACTTACATATATGTATAATATAATATTTATATATTTCGCGTGCGCAGATTATCAATGGTATTCGCACGCGCAGTGAAAATGCTCAATGTTTGTTTATGGGCAACCTTTTATAACGGCTACACGGCCGGCACTCCGACGCTTATACGTACTTTATGTGTGTGTACTTAAGGTTTCATTAATGCAAATTCGAATTTAAGATGCTGCGCCACGATATACGCTAGTGCGCATAGGCGGAAAGAAAACTGCGACTTGTTTATTGCCAGTCGCAATCATAAATCCGTAGGGGGTAGGCAGTTTTTAAAGGCATAAGGTTTCAAAAATGCATAATTCGTGCAGCTTTTGCAAAACAGGTATTGATGCGATGCGTAATGAGTTTTTAAGTGCACTGTGGTAAACTTGATTTATTTTTGATTAAAAATAGAGATTACACGTACGAGCAGTAAGTACGTATTGACAAGTAGTGATAAAAAACGGCTTGTGATAAAATAATTTGAAATTTATTATTTATATTCTAGCACAAAAAAGGTTAAAAGTATCGGAAATAAAAAAAAAAAAATAGATAATAAATGAAAATATTAAATATGTTATTTTGTTTTATCTGACCACAGTGTTGATATTAATTGGCATGGCTTAAACAATGAAGTTATAGTTTTACAGCCGAATTTCAATAGTTCATCGCAATAAATTATGTACTGGCGTCTTACGAATGTTTGCATTATTCACAATAACCTGATTGGCCGTTGAAAGTCATTAATTACATTAAGCATTTTTTATTGGTTTCAGTAGCAAAATATCCACGATAAGCGATTTTTATCACATATCACACTTCGTGGATTTTTTTGGAATTCACATCTTATTTTATATTTAAAAGTTTTAAGTAAAATATATCAATTACAATTACATTTATTATTTAATCAAAAAACTTGAATTCTGAGTTCAAAACCTTAAACCCAAATTTCTGAAAACCCAAATCCAGAAAAATTTGTTACACAGTGACACATACATATTTATATTTTATTTTATAATAAAATTATAAAAATAAAATAGATCAATTAGAATAACAGGTCAATTGAATAGCCCCCGACCTACCATAGTAAAACAGATTTTTATTTTTTTTATTCAACATAATTCTCTTTAAGGGTTATACACTGATTATAGCGACCCTCCAACTTTTCGATACAATTTTTGTAGTAAGATTTGTAATTTGCTTCAAAATAGGCCTCAGTTTCGGTGATCACCTCTTCATTCGACAAACATTTTTTCCCAGCGAGCATTCTTTTGAGATCTGAGAACAGGAAATAGTCGCTGGGGGCCAGATCTGGAGAATACAGCGGATGCGGAAGCAATTCGAAGCCAAATACATGGACTTTTGCTATCGTTTTCACTGACTTGTGACACGGTGCATTGTCTTGGTGAAGCAACACTTTCTTTTTCTTCAAATACGGTCGTTTTTCGTCCTTCAAACGGTCCAAAATGCTATGTAATAGTCGTTGTTGATGGTCCTTCCTTTTTCAAGGTAGTCAATGAAAATTATTCAGACACCATAATCTTGACAGCCGACTGTTGCGTTTTTCCACGCTTTGGAGCGGGTTCATCGTGTGCAGTCCACTCGGATAACTGTCGATTGGACTTCGAAATGAAATGATGGAGCCATGTTTCATCCGTTGTCACATATCAACGCTAAAACTCATGTTCATTACGCTTGATCATCTCCAAACACTGCTCCGAATCATCAACTCGTCGTGGTTTTTGTCAAAAGTGAGCTCGCGCGGCACCCACTTTGCACAGAGCTTAATGTTTTCGTCAGTAACAACCTCTTTTTGGCGTCCACTGCGTTCACCACGTCTAAACTTAGCATACCAATCCTTGATGGTTGATTTTCAGGTGGCAGTGTCTGGAAACTCGTCATTAAGGCAAGTTTTTGTTTCAACTGTATTTTTTCCCTTCAAATATTGCTTATATTTTATCAACACGCGAAATTCCTTTTTATCCATTATTTTTACAATAACAAAAGTTGCTTCACTCAAAATGCTATAATTCACAAACTAATGATTCGACAGGGTAAACTACCATATGGATTAATTCTAGTACCGCCATCTATGTGGCAGGCCGGGGACTTTTCAATTGACCTATTATAGTGGAAGTATGAAATGTGGACTGTAAAACTTTAATTCTTTTAATCGGCTATGAAATTTGATAAAAAATGTTTTTATCAGAAACTCTAAACTTTAATAGACATATTTTGATTGCAATAGTAACGCGCTCTTAAAATTTAAAGTTCTATATTTCACCATCCCGGTTATGTCATTCCAGCCAATTAAGATTAGACCAATTGACCAACATTATATTTTTAAAAAGGTCCAATCTGATTATTTTTTATCACGGTTTCGTTACGTATTTTCGGAAAAAAATTGATGAAAAGCCGATCTTGTTAGAAAATCTGTCATTTCCGTCTATACTATTGTGATAATGATAAATACATAAATATATCAACATTTAAGCTGCTATATGTTCTAATAATTTCAACATTATTGATGCGGTTAAAGAAGATAAAGAGAAATATTGGTATAATTTTGTGCAGCCATTACAAGCAGATTTTAATTTAACACTGTCAAGAGATCAATGAATTCTGCAGATGATTTGGTTTAAATAAATCAGAAAAAAAAAATAGAAACCATTTCGGGGTCCATATAAGATGGATAAAAACTTGCCAAATTATCGTTATGAATGTCAAATCACAATTACACTGATTTTAGTTTATGTTCGTCGTTGTTTTTCGCAACAAAGTATTTGATGATTCGATAATTGCCCACAATTTATTTATTTTTAATTAATTTCGATAATATAATATAATTTAATATATTTGTTTGTATAAATACATATAATACAAATTCTACGTATTCAATAACAATACATATAAATACGTATAATTACTGTCACATGAGCGCACACTTTAATTTGTTGCATTATGTCATAGTATTATACACAGGTGTTCCGATGAGTAAATATTGTGCATGCGCAACATTGCTAATATAAATAATTATAATCCGCATTTTAAATAATGCATCATCCCATATACATTCCTAGCACGATAACGTGATCTTTTATATTATATATAATTAATATTGCCCCAAGCTCAGCATTATATTGTCGCATTACGTACATACATATATTTTCATTCATATTTCACATTCGTTGATGATCCGAGAAAAATAACAACTTCTAGATATGTGATTCTTCGAAAGTAGATTTAAATGAAATGTTGACATTTGAAAAACGCTTCCACATTATGAATTCCAAGAAATGAATTTCTGTGTTCTGCATAGGCTTAACTTCCGACATAAAATTAGGTACTTATTGCATTGTACATTATTTTTGTGTATGTGTATATTGTATATAGTAAATATAACTGCAACGAGGAGCTTGGTATGATGACGATGCAGCAGTCGACAGCGCGTGTGTTTTGCAATACAAATAATTTATATTTAATTCTGTTTTTGTAAAATCTAGGAATTAGCGCACTGTAGATGGGCTACGTTATTTGTGCAAAAAACTCTAGGAATTTAGTGTACTCAACTGAATGTGCGGTATTTTTTTGTACACGTCGCGTAGCGGCGACTTAACATGCAGCATAATATTGTTGAGTACTGACAAATAACACATACTCACTCACACTCTGCGCGTCGCGAACATAAGTGCATATATTTTTCAGATGCTCTCAGTCTAAATTGCACAGATTGTTAATGTTAAATGCTTGCAAGTTTCTGCAATATTTAATTCCCGACGCTCCACAAGTGGAATTTCGAGAATTATTTTTTTTTATATTAAACACTTTAGGCACACACACACACTGTCACTTAAGATGGCATACGTTAAACTGTCTTTATTTAGGCCAGACTTGCATACACACACACACACACAGATTTAAAGTTATATACTCGTACTTACAGTAATAAAAAACCTTGCACGGAAAAAAAAATACGATTTCACGAGTTTTGCTGTTTATTGTTACATATACCATACATATAAAGAATGTAAATACTAATTCGTCATTCGTTCAAATATTATATTCTCAAATATCTTGTGGAGCTTGCGCTAGAAGAAAAACAGAGTCCGTGTGCACGATACGAAGATGTCACTACAGACGTTTTGAAGACGCTAGCGCTCATCTTATAGTCGTGCGCTCGTCAATAGTGCTATAGGCTATGCATTAAACACGCTAGACTAGAGTGTTATTAGCTAACATTCTCCCTTCATCAAAACGATATAGTTTTGTTCTATTCGTGTAAATTATCTTAAATCTTAATGGTTTCATATATATACATATATATACAAGTGATTGTATTTAGTAAATGTTTTGAGTATATTATATTTATTATTTGTTTAAAGGTTTAGACATTAAAATGTTGAAGTCAAGTAAATAATGCTGTATACATACGCTATCGATGAAATATATTAAATATTGTATATGAATATATGTTTAACATTAAACATTATTTAAGATGAACTGATTAGTGATTACATACGAGTACCTTATTTTACAGTACACGATATTTACGAATGATTAATGATAAAATACCATATCGACGTTATATTTTAAATAATTAACATACATTTTTATTCTTTTATTGTTTATATAACTTGTAACACAATAATTCTCTATGTAGTAATACGTAGTAACATCTAATATTAATAATGATTGATATAATTTATGTAAAATGTTTTATATATGATGTTATGTTACACATATTTGTATATTCTCAATTATTATAAAACTTTGAAAACACCTGCATTTGATTATAGGTACATTTTAATAATTTAAAATTATGTTGAGTACTTTCAATAGTTGCGAGACAACGCTGAAAATTAATTATTCCGAAATAGCAACCGTTCTCGAATGTTCCTTTCTGTACACCTCCACTGCATCAAAAGCAATTAAAACACCTTTCCCATAGTGGAATAAGTTTATATCGACTATTATACAGGTAAGTATATATACATATACATAAAGGGTTTTTCAATAGGTGCGCTTCAACTTTTTTTTTTAATAAAACACAAACGGTTTGACTTTTCAACTAAC
>JANSTU010048404.1:0-10071 GCA_027564075.1 Bolitophila hybrida | reverse complement strand
GAATCGACTTCAAGGATCGCAGACTTCGGTCTGATACTTTGCGAATTGGTCCGATATTTTGTATTCTGCTTGTTGTTGTTTGTTCAGCCGGTGCCCCATATTTCAGTCTTTTGGTTGGTGTGAATCCTCCTCACCCGTTTCGAGATTGGAGGAGCAAGGTCGACACCTTCGAACCCTCGCACCAAATTTCCGTCCGAAGCAGTGTGAGTGGCAGTAAAAACACCGATGATTCGATTTATTGGTGATTTATTCAGATCACTCTAAGTATTTACAAAGAAGTTTACAAAAAGGGGTTGAAGTTATTTTTTAGTTGCGTATTACGTTTATCGAAGTTCTCACGATTACTGATCAAGTCGTTTAGTCACGAAGGTGACGCAAGCCAATATCGATGATCGTTTGAGCACAATTGTCATCGTGTTCCCGTGGAATGCTGCAAGTGCGCTTGTGAGTACTCTGACGTGTGACGTGTTGGTATGTGAGATGTTCGATGCGTGAATGAAGCACGCTGGTGATGAAGCGGAACGGGTGCGCTAGTTTCTGTCAGTTGGCCTGCTTGGTCGCCATATACTTTATTGGTTTTAGAAATTGATAGAAATGGACGACTTGAATAATAATTTAACATTACAGATTTTCGCTGACATTCATTCAACTGCTTTTGTAGACGAGTTTGCATATAATTTTATTGAATCTCTAATATATTTCCCATAATGGCTATTTTGACCCGATTAGGATATATTTATTTTATTATAAAACATAGAATCAACTTTTTATAAGTTCTCAATTCTAAAATATTACTGTGCAAACGGCAACATGATGCTATTATATTGCGAGCCTTATCAGGATGACACAAACTAGTCCTTTTTAGACAAATACACTTTGAGCACAAAATACTAATCACACACACAATAGGCTGTCGTGATACATACGACTTCATAATCAGTTAATGTAACAAATAGCATCGTTTTCTATAAAAAATAGGACAATTTCAAATTAGCTAATTTGGAAATGGAAGGGAGTCGGATTTGACATCCTTGTCAAATTTACAAGCGCCCAAAACTCCGGCATCAACTACAAACTACAACTATGTTCACATACATATAGTAATTTTGAATACAGTGATGTATGTAGTATGACTTAGTCATCTATATTATCGTTTCTCTTTTTATTTTGTAAATAAATTTTTTGTCTTATTTTCTTTTATTGTCTATTTTTGTCTTGCATACTACATCAGGTAATGACATCTAGCGGTCCAACCGAACCAAATAACATAGTTTCTTCATTTTACACCTGTTAACAATGTTCAGGTTCACATTTCCACTCTTGAAAATGTCAAGTTACGCACCCACAAATAGCGATATGCGGACATTAACGACAGGCAGCAGGTAAACAGAAAAAAACACATGTGAAATACTGCTCGCCATACACCAAAAAATCTATTTTGCATCAAATCTTCACCGGTGATGAAAAATGGATATATTTCTAGAATCCCAAACGAAAGAGATCGTATGTGGACCCGTGGACAACTACTGTTTCTGAAAGAAGTCAATGCTCTGAGTTTTCTGGGATCAGCGTGGTGTAATCTGGTATGAACTCCTAAAATCTGGTGAAACAGTTACTTGTCCATGCTACCACCAAAAATTGGCCGATTTGAACCCTGCTTTGCTCAAGCTAGGATGCAAAAGTGATTTTCCTGGATGACAATTCACCATCACACTGAACATTGCAGACTCGGGAAGTGATTACCACTTGTTTGCATCGATGGGACAAAATGTATAGCTAACAATAAATCGAGTACAGGGTTGCCAGACAAAATGATATTTATGCATTTTAATATATTTTGTAAATTATTTTGCATGTACTTGTTGTTGTGGGAAGTTTTATAATTGGTCCTTTTTGATTATTTTCTCATTGGATCCTGTAATCCCTCGTGGGACATAGGCCAGTATGCGATGCCGCACACCGGATTCATTGACCAGTACGGGTTTACACGACCTGACCCATGCTAATGTGTTGTGCTACTCCTATTGGAGCTACTGTAATCTAACACTAACAATACATGCCCGATGGTTATGAGTCTTAATTTGCCCTGACGGGACTCTAACAACTTTACAAGGCAAATGTGCATATTATTGAGATGTCTCCATGCACCGATTTTTTCGTAATCGTGAATCACCAACGCCATACTTATTGTTCTATACAGGGTGCGTTCGTTTATGTTAATTAATTGAAATAATGTTCCGTTATTCCAAATCAATAACCTATGTCTGAAAGAGACTATTAATAGCAAGAGAAACCTACTGATTTAAAGTGCTACATTCGAAAAACACTTCGGTCTGCCAGTCTGAGATCGAACCGGCGACCTCTATAAAGCCAGCCAACGCTTTAACCCACTAAGCTATGTCTATGGGACGAATTAGAAGGAAGCGGTCTGGTAAAAATCTGATAATGATTGAGTTAGGTTAGGTGGGGGTCGAGATTCATTAAAATCTTTACATCAAATTGCTATATTGTTGTAAAGTTTGCTACGACAAACAATTACATATAAAAAACACAAAACCGCTCATTGTATTTTATTTTTTTAAATTATTTCTAAATTGAAGGTAGTTATACGCGTCAACTAAAGTATGTCGGCATAAAACTACTGCTACTATGAGCAACACTTTTATAAAGATCTGTTATGCTAGATTTCACACACTAATTAACTTTTAGATTCGTTCATATTTAGATAAACAAGGAATTAATATTGAAGTTTTTACAAGTAATTGGGAAACATTTAAATAATACAAAAAGTTCAAAACACCATGAAAAACACTTATCTACACAAATATTCGCCAGAATGTCGACTTCATTTTAATAATTATTATAATTTGTAGATTGCATATATGTTGGTGTCGTTAACTTATTTGGATGGTAGACAGTACGCAGCCAATGGTCAGATGCTTTCAAATTCCATTAACTCGCCTCGATTAACGCTTGCTGAGTGGCCGTCTTACAATATAATCGAGCCTGATGGTAGGCTATTTACAATATACTTTCTTTTAATATTTTGATATGAAATCTTCATGAATGTAGGTCCCGGAACATACGCATATGGATATGAAATCGATGACCCTGCCACTGGAAATAAACAGTTCAAAAACGAAGAACGTCTACGTAACGGTACTGTGCAAGGGTCTTACGGACTTCTATTGCCTGATGGTACGATTTCGATTACTACATATGTTGCCGATAAGAATGGTTACAGGTAATTATTTACACGTTGTAGTCCATATATTTATTTATTTGTTTTATAAAAGATCAAAAATCGAAAACAAAAAACCAAGACCCGAACCACCCAGCACGTCGGACAGTCACAACCGTCCATCAAGTGGAACTCAACAAGATGGAAGCGGATTTTTTTCACCATCCATAACCGACATAATTAATTTATTCGTACCGAGTTCATCGACTGCAGCTCCAGACACAGACAGCGCAACCGAAACAACAACCGTCAAGCCAGCAGACGACTTCTTACCACCAGAAATCACATCGGCAATTCAAGGATATTTTCCATTACCTCAGCAATCGTCTACCACGGAAGCAGCCACGACAACAACCGCTTCCGCAGAACCAAACATAAAAATGATGAGCTTCAACGAGCTGGCTGATTTTTTTGGACTAAACCGAAGACCTGAAGTCTCAGGTCCATTTCCACCGGACATGCAAAATGATCGCTTTTTGTCACCCCAGTTTGCATCTAGACTACAAGAAAACTCTGCATTCTTCCAGAATTCGAAACTTGACAAATTCTTCACAAGTCCTTACTACCTGCAGAACATTCACGGAAAACTTACCCGTGATTTGCCAAACTCGGTGAATAACGCAGCAATGGATGGACCCGCTAATCCGCTTAGCAAAGAGGCTGCCTGGTACAAGGACTACGTAAATAAAAAACGTTTTCGTCGCAATAGTGTTTGGTAATTTATAAAAAAAATCTAATTCTAATAGATTTTATTTATAATGGGTCCATCACATTCCACTAAAGTAATTTATAACAGAAGTATACGATATATAGACTATACTAATTGGTTAAATTTCGAAAAAACACTTAACAAATAAATAAATACAAAAATGTGTTTTAAATAATATTTAATTTAATTATAACTCTGAATGCATTAGATATCTAATGCACAACCACTTGTAATTCGATCATGTTCTGTCCATTGGCAGTTAGCATTTTGCACTGAAGATGAGATAAAATCAACATCTGACCACTTTGATACACAGAGTGGGCATCCTGAGGACTGCGTAATGGGTACATCTGGCCAGAATGTACAATATGAGTCCCAGGTTGGGTGCCATAGCGAGACCATACACATATGCTGTAGTAAACTGGCACATCTACAGGACAGATACCAGTTAGCCATATCATCAAAAAGTTGTCAGCTCTACTAGAGTGTCGTTGTTGTACTTCTACATTTTTCGGTAATACGTTTACAAGATTTGTACGGGTTGTCATAACCAGTACTGGAAGATAATCCTTGAAACAGCTGTTGCCTAAATCTCTGAAAACATACTTTGTATTTATGTTAAACACCAAATGAGAGATTGTGTCTTTTATTAAGATTGTTACTCTGTAAACTCTAACTTACCTGATCTTGTCAGTTACTAAATACATCATCTGACACTTGTTCACTCCGAAACATTCTACTTTTGCATCCATACAGAGGTTTTTATAGGTCCCAGGAGACATGCACTCGATGGGCATCCTAAAGTGATCGACCTTGATATGTTTTGAGAATTCAGACACAAAGACTAGCTTGTGATTGCACGAGCTTATAGGGCATTCGAGAGGTGTACGGGGTATACTAAGGCCAGATGCTGGTTGATGGCAGCGCAGATTATTTTCGGATGGTATTTTTCCACAAAGTGGAGCAATGGCTTGGAACTGAGCTAATGGTTCGCTGTATAGCTCTAAGTCGCCCAAATGTACCCGCCACGCGGTCGAAACAACAAAGTCTTTCACTAAATTGTCGCATTTATGATCTGAGACTGAAGTGCATAATTCATGTTTAGCGAGATGCTCTGAACTGATTTTTAAATTAGGTTTTGATGCACTTTGTCTAGTTTCTGGGGACATTAAAACTTCGCTTAGCATTGAGTTGTTTTTTAGCACATTCAATACATCTCCAAAAGTCATGCTAGTAAGTTTTTTCAAAAAGTGTTCTGTATTTATTTCCGTAGGAGTTTCAAGAGATCTGGACGATATTCTGTTTGCTAAAATATCAACAATTTCTTCAATTTCATTATCTTGACTGTTTTGTGATTTAGAATCAGATTGATCAATACACATGTTTGATTTTATCTTATCTAATTTCTGTTCCGATAACAAGTAATCGCCTGCGCATTCTTGGTTTTTATCGTTTGAGATATTATTGGTAATATCACCACTAATATCAAGTATATTTTGTTTGAATATTTTATTATCGCATCTTGGTGTTGAATATTTAATAGTTTTTTGTGTCAACATCGGAGATCCGGTGATTGGTTGAGAATGGGACATAATATTTAATTTTGTTTGAGATATTTTTTGCTGCAGTGTTTTCTTTTGAGTAAACTCACCTTGTGCTATATTTAATTGTCCCGTCAGTGACGAGTTTTCAGACTTTAAATTAGTTTGGGATAATTGACAGTTTAGATGTGTTTTGGATATATTTCTGATAGATGGGACGTTTGTATTATCAGTTCTAGCAGATGTCTGAGAAGCATTGTCGACCATGGGCAACTTATTACTTAATGAAGATAAAGAATCGATGTGACTGTCAAAATTCTGAAAATTTCCCGGTTTATCTTCAACAATGTTTGTTTGACCTAGATGTACCTTTTCCTTTGTGAAACCATCCTCAATTTTGACATCTATACATGTGAGATTTGGATTAAGTTTTGGATATGATTCCGTAGAGTAACAAGCATTCCGTTGACATAACTCTGGTTGTTTTTCTACGACTTCATCATGTGCATCATTCTCTGACGGAGCGTGAATCTGAGCTCTAAGTTTATCTCGCACAGGATTTTCATATTTGTTAACATCTGTACTTTCACTTTTATTAATAAACCCAGATGACGTTGGTTGTACTTTATCTTTGAATTGAGAGTAAATAAGCTCAAGCAATTGTTTTCGAATTCGATCTTGATCTTTAGATAAAACTGGTTTTGGTTTAGGACTAAAAGAATAAAAATTAAAAGTATATATATTATAAATAATAAATAATGTACATTTTAGTAGACGCTGACGTATTTTTAGAAAAATTTAATTTTTCATGTATATCAATTGTTGGGTTAGACTCCGATTGTATATTTGGCGATAAATCTGGTTTGAATCCAGAAACAGTGTATGCTCTAACTGCCGATGGCGGAGAGTACTTAGTAGCCTTACGAAATTCTAGCATATGATCTAATAGTGTTTGTGATTCTATTTGCTCTTCATAAGCCTAAAATACACACAAATTTGAAAACCTTGGATTTTATAAATATCTTGGATTTTACTTCACTGTCTGAAGACGTCGCAAAAATTACTTTGGTGTCAGAATATTTGGACTGCGATTCGTGTTTTTCTTTCCATGGAATACAATAATCCTCATTATGAAGAGTGAGAAAATGGCATAAACTTGCTGAACCAGAAGGCTTATCAGATCGTCTAAATATTTGGTTACATGATTTCAAGTTTTCTTCAGATATTGTTGATATTGTTTCAAATTCCGTATTGTAGGAAATGGCAGAATTTGTAGCACTCAATTCTACATTAGTGTTAAATGAACAGTTGGATGAATTTGCTTGGGAGTACTTGCAATTTTCACCCTGATTAATATCCATAATAACAGCGTGAGGTACTCCAGATAAATGTACCTAGATGGAAAGGTTAAATTGTAATTTGTAATTTTATTGTAAATCAAATCATATTCGACCTGCATCATATGTACAATTTTGCTACCACATATCGGACATCCATGCGATATTGTCAAGCTGCAGGATTTACACAATAAATGTCCTCGTTCACAGCAAACACGATCGTAATTCTCAAGGTGCATCGAAACCGATTTACATTTTGAACATAACATTTTCTTAGCTTTTAATTACTTTCGTTGGGATTTGTTTTAAAAATTATATTAATTTAGTGGGTTTTTATTAAAAAAAGAAAAAGGTAAGGAAGTTGTAAAAAGTTTTATTGCCAAATGTCGGGATATAAAAACTACAATGACATAGCTAAAGCTTGGTTACTTCGAGTTTTAAATGTATGTGTATGCATTTTTATATATTTTTTTAATTCAAATTGTACTATATATGAGGCTTGGGTTCCCGACAATTGTTACAATTGTTGATCGTATTAAAATATTTCATCTTTATGAAATTGGTCGTAAAGAAATTAGTCGTAAACAATTGTAAACATTAATGGCAGTAAAATTTTATAAGACTAAAGGTCGATTTATATTACCGCAACACTGCTGTCAGCATTGTCAAAGCGAGAAACAACGTTTATTTTGAAATAAGTGCGAGAGGGACAAACAATACTCCCAGCAAAATTTTGCTTTTTATAATATATGTATGTATTAGTTTTGCTGCCATAAATTATATAAAATTATACATTCGTTATGGCAGTATTCTCATACACATACAATATATTCGTGTATGAAGAGGAACGTCACAAGCATAGAAACATTATATTGATAAAGATTTGGCGGCAAATTTCCATTTAAAAAAGACATTTTGTTTTAATATTTGTGACATGCGATTTGTGTTAAATATTTATAATATTAAAAAATATGGAAAATGGAATGTATATTAATTTAAAAATAACATATATTTCTAATAAATAATAAATAAAAGATTTTTTCTTGTTATGTGTTTTTAAATGAGCTTGAGCTAATCCATAACAATTAACAATTACTAGAAAGAGCCATGGGGGTAAACGCGTTGGCCTGGCTTATGGGAGGTCACCTGTTCAATCCCGACCGGCAGACCGAAGCGTTTTTCGAATGTAGCACTTTAAATCAGTAGGTTCCTCTTGAACCCGTAATGGTCAATGAATCCGGTGTGCGACATCGCAAACTGGCCCTATGTCCCATAAGAGATTACAGGATTCAATGAGAGATGAGAAAGAGACCATTTTTTGTCATCTTCTAACTTATTCGAATTTAAATAACACCATCTCTTTTCCTTTTTTCAGCAAAAAATGCTGACAGCAGTGATACTGTAATATAAATCGACCTTAAACTGTATTCTATTTAATCGAACAGATTGTGTGGAGAAGCTCTGTGTGACAAATATTTCGAATGAACATTTTAGAAAGTAGAATAGAACCACGGTTGCTGTGTAGATTTGACAGGCTAACTAAAAACAAGTCGAGCATGGCGATTAATATCAATCTTCTCAAATTCATAAACCATTGTGTCATTGTTAGTCGAGTTAAAAATAAAATTCCATAGCATTTAAGTTCAAGTGTGGCAAGTATGTGGTTTATGTCTCGTTAATAAACCACATACTTGCCACACTGGCAATGTGTCTCGCTACACAGGCTACTGACGACACTCCTACTACAAAAAACATCGCCATTCACTGTAATGGCGACATCAGTCGACGAATCCGTAAACGTGCGTAGGGGGACAGAAGAGAGAGCGAAGAGATTAGACCAAAGCCGTCTATAGTTAAACGGATTTAAATATAACGTTCATTTCATTTTGGATTTTCGAAGAGAGGACACACCACCTTGAAAAATCTGTGCTTCACATACACTTACGGTTATGTATGATATATAGTAACTTACAACTTGTGTTATTTAATGATGATTTATTTCCAAGCTGTGTCTTTTAATTCACGCATAAACTTTCGCAATCGGAAGTAATTTAATTTATAATAAATAAACATTATCTGCTCCAATCCCAAGAATCCGTTTGCCCTAACTATGTATAGAAAGCCGTATATCGAGCGTATATCGACCGTAAGCGCGCTCTTTACCCATACGTTTTTTGGCTGTATTAAATTAACCCATAACGCAATATATACCCAATTTTTTCTCTTTTTATTAGGGTATGTCTTTTAAGTACCTAATTACGCAAATATACGCTAAAACTTGCTGTTTGTCGTACAACCCCTTTATTACCGGTGGATTTACGCTAAAATTTATTTAGACAGTTTTCCCCAAAGTATCTTATACGGCAACGCAAACTGTTCATCAATAATTACAAAAAAAAATTAAAGTTGTAAAATAAATAACTATAAATTTTGGTAAACGTAATCAAAAGGTCGTGTTTTACTTTGTTTCCATGTAATCGACCCACCATACTGCTACTGTTCATATTTAGCGTAAATTTGTTGACGTTGTGAACAAAATACCCTGTTTATACGGCAACGCAAGTCTGTTCATATCATAAAATGTTTTATAACACTCTAACAAAAATTCGTTAACACTAATTAATAGATTTGAGAAACACATGAATCAAGTGCTACACCACTACAACTCGTTTGTGAACGCATAGACAGACCTCCATGTGAGGATGAAAAATATAATCTAAAATATAAGAAAAACATTAAAAATAATAAATTTGTGTTTAGAGATTCGCACACGATGAACATTCACAACGTTGAACGGGTCTATGGTGAACTTCATTTTGCGGTATATATACTGAATTTTGAATAAAACTCAGTTTGGGTATCGACATTTTTTTTGTCAAGAGAACAAGTAGGCTATTAATATTAAGAGGAACCTACCGATTTAAAGTGCTACATTAGTAAAACATTGCAGTCTGCCGGGTCTTCCATTATTGTTTTCAATTTTATAGTCCTAAATTTGCAATATTAATTATTTTGTAATTGAAACATCTAACTGTGTATTATTATAATATGCATAACAAATACAGTAATTTACTTTTATTTGTTTTCACGTATTTTTAACTTACCTCATCAAGGTCGCATAAACTTAAAATATTATATATACATATATATATATATAATAGGTCAGTGAAAAGTTCGTATCGTTTCTATGAGAGGGCGCCACTAGTGCAAAATCCATTTTGTTTTCATATAGTACCAACCTTC
>JANSTU010048403.1:0-10071 GCA_027564075.1 Bolitophila hybrida | reverse complement strand
CAATAGGGAAGCGAGCTTCTATAAGAGGGGCATTATGAAGTTGGCATCTCGTTGGGAACTAGTCATCGAACAAAACGACGCATTCACTTAAATCGAATGACTGTAACCAATTTTATGAATAATTGAAAATTGAATAATAATACCACAGGACTTTTTTGACACCCTATTATATCTAAAATACAGAATAATTTTTTTATATTTTTGTTGAATACAATATATCATAATTTTGGATGAAAAAGTAGACTGTAGCTCTCTTTCAATGTACACATAATTAAATAATAAAACGTTTGTAATGAGAATCTCTTTATTACTTTCGGAAAAAATACATACATGTGTGAAGGGAAAGAATACAAACATGCGTGAAGATGAAATTAAAATAAAATTTACAAAACAATAATCTCAATGAAAATAATACTGATTAACAATATATAGCAAAAAAAGGTGTGTGTATGTGACGAAAGCAAAATGTTTTGTAGAAAAATAAACGTAAAGCATAACATAGCATGACTAAAGAAAACATTGGTCGTACAAAAATAAACATTTTTTTATATATCCTAATACTATTTTTTTCTTTTTAAATTTTTACTCGTTTTTTTTCTCTTTTTTTCTATCTACATTAATTCGTTTATTATTATGTTTTTAACGCACGTGTGTGGGCATGCGCACATGCAAATACACAAAACAAAATAGGCGAGACGCGCTAATTTTTTTTCATTAGAATTTTTACTTTTTTATTATTTATTTTAGATTTTTTTCTGAATTTTATTTATTTTTTTCGATTTTATAACTTTTTTTTGTTTAAGTGCATTTTATTTTTTTATATATTGTTTATATTCTGAACGCTAAGCGCATATGCTCTCACACGAACGATGAAAACCTAAACGACAAAACTTGAAACAAAAATACGTTTACTATTTTTATCATTCGGTATTTTAGAACTAAGGAACGATACATTATTTGTCTGTTCTAGTATGAATCTTTTGGAGATGTCATATATAGGAATTGCTTTTTTGTTCTTTGTGGTAATTTTTTTACACAATTTCCATCACACACATGTTTTGATCTGAAAAATATTTGTATAGTATTTTTGTTATGTTAGAATTTGTTTTAAATATTGCTTATTTACTCGTTAAATTATTATATATACTTAGTAAAACAATAAAACAAAATATCAGTATATATGTTAAGAATAAAAAAATAACAATACTGATATTTTGCAGTGTTTTTGCATTTACTATTTGTTTATATTGTTATTATATATATCTAATAGTTTCACAGCCTAGTATGCCCCAAGATGGAGCGTTCATTATTTAAAATGTTATTTATCAATGAAGGAAAACGTTTTTTTTGTTGTATGTGTATGGCCTTTTACATACTAACAAAATCTGACTAAACGACTTCAAATACTTTGAAATTAGGCTTAAGTTATAAGTGTATGTTTTACAAGTCTTAATGTGCATACCAAAAAAATTTGTTTTTTCATGTGTACAATACATGTGATTCTCTTAACAACTAATTTAACAACGATTATTGAGAATGTGCCATCGCGGGCTTCACTGCTCAGATCAGTCTTTTTTTCTTTTGCAATGCCTAACATATTTATAAATTATATTATATGTTAGAATATTTATTATAGCACGGCATGAGCGGTTCCGGTTGACACTGCTTCTGCACGGCTTACCTCAAGAGGATGCTGGTCTTGGCGGGGGCGGTGATGGCGTAGAACGGGATGACGAGGGCAGTAAATATGGCGTAGTGAAAATACTGTTCAAGTCCATGGTCTCATTGAGTGTGCGCCAGGACTGAATAAACACATTTTTGATACGTTCAAAAATCACACCATCATAAACGGACCGGGCAGTATTAGTCAGATCAAATGGTTCTACAGAGTACATAATATATAACCAGATAACATAGATTTAGAGTGTTAAGTACAAACCTTCAATGCAAAGTTCTTTCCATTGATGCGGATCATTTTTAGAACTACGGGCCATTCTGCACTCTTCAATAGTGAGTACACTAGCGGTTCTAATTGAAATCGCATATTGCGAGTAACTGAAAAAAAAACAAAATTGAAATTAAAATATATTATATTGAAATTAAATAATATAATGCTAATTACTCAAATCGACTATAGTAATCCAGGAATTGAAGGAATAGTTCTCCAATAGGTTGGTTATTTTCAGTGTAATGTGGACTCAGATCTTCGTTCATGTCAATGGAGCCAATATCGTTCAATTTCTAAAAAAAAAATCAATATTTTTTTAATATATTTTCTATTTGATTTTCAATACTTACGAAAAAGTTTAAAGAATATCGAAAGGTTTAAAATATAATCAGAACATACAGATTTAATAATGTATATTAAGAATCTATTAAAATCTTATTATCATTAATCTAGGCTTTAAAACCAGTTTATATTCCAGCAAAATGAAACGGTAAAAATGGACCAACAGAAAAAAAAATGTATGGTTCTGAGAACGATGATTCCGAAGAGCAACAGAGGAAGAGAAACCGCCTACCACCATGATTATCATTCCGCTGAATAACTCTCTTTGTATTGAATATGTCGATCAGTTCACAGTGAACTTAGTTCAGTGCCATATTCTAATATCCTCACTGATCCGTTTTAACCGATCAGTGATCAACCGCTCTAAAATCTTTTTTTATATTAAACTTGATTTTATTTATATTTTTACACGCACACTATTAGCCTAATCAAATATAAAAAAGTGTCTGACTGAGTGAGTGAGATAGTATTAGGTCACTGAGCGGTGGCTCAGTGAGCAATTTAGTAGAATACGCCAGCTGATCACAATCCAGTTATTATCGAAATAATTACGTACCAAGTATACAGACTAAAAAAAGATGACTGGAGGAGATTCAGTGTTGATATCGACAAGCTGTTAGAATTAAACACATCCACAGAAGACATCGACCGATATGTGGTGTCTCAATAAAATAATTAAAAACGCTTGCGTCATCCCGCTCAAATCAGTTTTAAAACTTCATAAATCTCCGGAATGGTACCCAAATAAAAAGCTTTCCACACTAAAATCGGGAGAAATCATACTAAGTCGAGTAAAAAATCCAATGTCTCAAATGACACAGATCAAAAATACCATTGCTGCTCGATGGACATTTTCCCGAGCATCTTGAATGGAAAAATGTTAAACTCATCCTGATCCCAAAAGCCAACAAAAACCGAACACCCCCAAATAACTACCGGCCAATAAGCCTTTTGAACAAATGTAATAGAAAAAGTATTCGATATAGTTGTTCAGACACTGCTAAAGGATTACATAATAACCCACAACGTGTCTCCGGATAACCAATAATATTTAACGTCATATTCCTCGACGTAGAAAATTCGTTTGATACTGTATGTTATAACACGATGGACTCATTCACAAAATTATGATCGTAGATAAACACATCATCACAACAAAATCATCGATAATATATTTAATATATATATTCTTTTTACATACTTTCTAACAAACTAAGCCCAAACTAAAGGTAAAAGTTGCACATTCAAACATTAAACACTGAATCAAAATTTGTGTACTTCTCACATGATCCAATTTGAATCAGTAAAGGCCTATTAATAAAAAAATATTTTTACCTGAAATTTTAGAGGATACATATCGTGCAGACATGGAAGCACTGGTGGACTGACTGCGTACTGAAGAAAATGAATGGTCATCAACACTAAAGAATAACTGGAAATAGTCATGTCCTTGGCATTGTTGATGTGATGAAATTGAGCCCACAGTTTTACAACCAGAGCCAATGGCCTAAGTCGCCAGTCCACTAAAAAGAAGAAAATTAAATAAAACAATTTTTATCTATTTGATTACTAAATCAATTTATACTTTGGGCATAACAGTGCAATAAATGTGTGTTCCGAATACCAACACAATTATTGAAATTCAGATCTACTTCCAGCAAATGCAACGAGTCTTTAAATCGTAAAATAGGTACTTTGGCTTGAATTAAATTAAAGGTGTCAAATATACCTAAAAAAAAAAATTATAGCCAAACCGAAAATAATTCATACAAGTCAAATATACCAGTTGTACTTGTCAAATGATCCTGCAGATGATTTAAATGCAACATTGCTTCTGTGCGAGGCTCTAGATCGGTTACTATACGAGACACTAGACACATATCCACGTCCGAAGAATTTGAACCGAATCCCGATATTGTCGAGCCAACCAAATACAGGCCGTATCGAGGAAATGACTTCTGTAAATTAAACTATATGTTTATTTTAGAAAACACAGCCGATTCCCCATCGACCCAGATGCACTTACTTTTACACACAAGTATAAATATCGCCAGAGGTACATTTTCTTTTTGTACGTTTCTTCAGTTTGTTGAGCTCCCATGAATTTGTCCCAAACAGATTGCGACATTGCATCCCACTTTGATCCATTTAACAGTGCTTCTGGTGCTCCTTTTACCTCGATCAAATGGGCTCTAGTCAGAAAACGATCTGGTGGCGTGTAGGTGTGATTAGTTTCGTTGAAACTAGGAACTCGTTGGTTAACGAAATAGTTTTTTCGCAAACGGTTATTCGTCTTTATATTCTGTGGTGAATTTCGACCAGAAGAACTGAAAATATATTATATATGGATAAACAAAAATGTGTTAAATGTTAATGTAAATACTACCTCTTTCTCTGATGATTTCCATCATTTACATATTGAGCACGACTATCTGATGTACTATTATAGAAAGCTTGTTGAGATGAAAAACTTTGATGATAAGCTGGATTCCAAGCTGAAACATTTGATTGAGATCCATATAAACCAATTGAGCCACGAGAATACAAATCATCGTGCAGAGTACGCTGATGAGAATGATACTGTGGTGATCGATATCCAGAATCGTTGTAGCGATAACTATTTGTATGAGAGGAGTCGGAATCACATTCGCTGAAAATTCCAGCTTGACTGCAGTCCATTGAAGAAGTTATGATTTGATTGTTTTCTAGGCGCGGCGATAACGATCCGGGCTTAAGGATAGGTGGTGATAAACGATTACGGTTAGAACTTAGTAATGATGGACTCTCAGACTTTGTGTCACGATGTGGCGAGCGTACAGTGAACTCATGTACCACACAATCAGAACTTAATACTTGTGTTGTCGGTGGTGGCAAACGATTAAACGGAACATTACCAGTACTAACAGCCTGGCTCAAGTTACCAGTTGAATTGCTTATAAATTTTTGTTGACTAGCATTGTTATTATTTATTGTGCTTATATTGTTATTATTGTTGTGCACTATGTTCGATTTTTTAAACTTTTGATAGTTCGGATTCCAAGGTTTCTTCACTTGACTTGGATTATTTCGGTTATGCGTTTGATAGTTGTTATTATTTATGTGATAGCTTTGGTTTATCTGTTGTTGCTGATGGTAATGATGATGCTGCTGCTGCTGTTGTTGTTGATGATGATAATTTTGTGAAAGTTGGTGGCTATAGTTATGAGAGTTGTGATGATAGTTTCCAACTCTACTCATCATCACAGAGCTATATGAATGGCTATGATCTTCTTTGCAATTGCTAGAGCTGATTGGACGCTGGCTTTGTATGCTAAAAAAGTTTTGATTCCTACGGTTGATCTGATGTGATGAAATGTGTGGAACATATTCATTTGAATGTCGCTGGGAAACGGTGCTTGGTGTTGTTGTGATGTTATTATTTTCAGTGGTTGCAATTCGTGGCCCAGCTGTCATGTGAACACCAACATAATGCAAAAAGTCTAAAGTATATGACGATGACGAAGACGATGAGGAAACGTTGGGAGATATAGAGGCAGTTGAGTTATTAGCAGTAGTTGTAGCAACTGGCGGTTGACTCATTACCATGGAGGGCACAACAGCCCCACCGCCGTTTGAGCTTTCGCTTGAGTTAGACTGCGATTCGAGCGATGCTTTCTTTGAGTTATGATGCTGAGTATAATTGTTGTTATTGTATCTTCGTCGATTTGTAACTTGATATGTATTCGAGTTTTTCTTTTTGACATATGATGTACTTTGATTTTTATAGTGTTGCTGATTTTGTTCTATGTCTTGTTTTGTAATATTTGTTATCAACGGAGGACCCTGTTTGCGATCATCAACTCTTGTGGGTGTCGCTAAAACAGCAGAATTCGTAGGATACATAGCTTTCAACATTTTTGCAAAATTATAATTTCCTTTTTTGTATAAACATAAATAACAAAAACAAAAAAGGATAATAAATAAATAGTTTAAAATAAGACTTTGTGCAAACGTGTAGACGTCTAACTTTGTATATATATATATATAAATCTAAATATATAGGTGAGGTTTTTTTGTTTTAAGCCTGGCTTTATAATTAATGTTATCTTCTAAACTATACGCTGTAGTTGTGCACACTGTTTATCACAAATTATGGATTCACTTTCTACCTCATAAGTTCTTAATAATTCCGTATGTTTTTATGATTGTTGTGTTGATCCTAATTGATAGCCGGCTACATGTGTTTTGGGTCATTTTTGATCGGAAACGTGCAGCTTCAATTGGACAGTCTACGTTCATTCTGAAATATGTATATATATTTTTTTTAATAAATTACAAAAATTTATAATTACATGAACATTTATATTATGTATTAATAAATAATTAAGTAACTAAATAGCTACATATATATTATTGAACAAAACAAATAAATGATTTATAATAAATAATAACTGAAAAACAACATAAGAGTATTGTAGAAATAATATATATTCTGATATTAATACTAATAAGGAAGAACTATACAAAACAGCGCAATATAAAATAAACATAACGTTTCTTTATTGTTCTATGTTGTTTTAACCCGTTATAGTAATAGGGTCACCAAAACTAAACAATCCGAAACAATTAGTAAACAACGATCATAACGGGATAAAAATAATGAAATAAAATATTTTATTTAAAATAAAATAATTTGCATTCAATAAAAGGTGCCGCCAAAAGTATTATCCTCGAATATAAAAAAGTTTTCAATATGCAGCCATATTTTTTTCCTTGCAGTCTGCACAGAATTCAAAGGGCAGTTTTAACATTTTAGTACAATATTTGCCCATGAAAATACTTATGTAAATTGAATAATTGCGAGCACTCCTTACCGAATTTAAGTAGCCGGACTTAATTTCTGTTGTTCGAATATATTTTTAGGCGAATTCCTTGCATGCACTTTATCAAAATTTGCCGTTTAGAATGCAGACTATTTTATATCATTGAAAGATGTCTTATTTTTGCACAAACATGTTATCTGAATTCTGACCATCTTTTTGTCATACATTTTATCCCCGGCTGTTTTTGGATAAAATACTACGCCATCTGGTGCAAATTATAGAAAACAGTTGACTTTGACATTTCTATGCTTTTAAAAAAAATACCTACGTATTCTGTGTTTTGAGGCCGCAAACTGGGATCGCCAATTTTAAAAATAATGAGGTTAAACACAACAAACTTCAGACTGAGTAAATATATAATAATATAAATGTCTTTTCAGTTCCAGCGGCCGCAAACACCGATTATATTTACAACAAAACCGCAACAACAATAACATGAGTGGTGAGTTATAAATCCCTTTTGTATGTCTTTGATATGGGCGACAATTCGTGTTGTTTGTCACTAACAACAATATGTTGGTCGCAGTTAACAGTTAACTGCCATCGACAGTTGATAACAGTTGACGACAGTTCAAATAATCACCCAAACGGTCAACTGCGCATATTTAACTGCTATCCAACTGTTAACTGTAACTTTGGCAATATCAGTTGCCATAGTGACAGTAGTCGACTGTGAAATTCACCAATGACGGCAGTTGATACGACGAAATGTGATTAAGCAGTTCGTCTAATCACATTTCTCCGCGAATGTCTGTCGCCAACCGTTAACTGTCTTCAACTGGCAAAAAACATCAGCTGCTACTTTTAACAGTTCGTGTAATAGTGTAGCTTAATACACGATTTGTGGTGAATTTTAAAATCCGTTTGCTGTCGACAATTTCAACACCTATTTCGGAATACTAAAAAAATAAACTTCATTATTTATATTTCATACACGAAGTTTGCCGAATTTTTACCGAACTTAACCAAATTAGAGTAGATTTGTGTGTATTAGGAGTAACGCCTAGGTAAGAACCATTATGTTCTTTACCAAAGTTGTGGTCATTTTCGTTACACATTTAGTAGCCCATCTGCACTGTAGCAATTTACATTACGCTCATTACGCTCTAATTGTACTTTTCCAACTGTACATTTACGGTCCTTTAAACATATTATACGCCAAAAAATGTTGAACATAAAGTTCTTTTCTAATTTCTTTAAAAGTTCATTTAACTTATCTTTAGCGGTTAAATGTACAATAGTATATCTTATATTAAAGTAAAAATATGTAATTTTACAAGAATATTAGAAGTTAATTTAACTTAACATTTGTGGTTAAATTTATATTCTTATTCTGTAGACATAGCTGATTCAAAATCAATTATCCAAACTTGCATCTGATTGCCATATGATTTTTTTTTTTATTCACAGGGAGATTCGAACCTGCGACTGTCGAATGCAAAGGCTCTTGGATCCGACAGACGCAGGTTGCGATATCAAACCAGTTTAATTTATTGTTAAGGAGAAGATCAATATTAAATAAATCTGACTATAGCCATAGCCGAGTTGGTTAACGCGTTAGCCTGGCGTATGGGAGGTTGCCGGTTCAATCCCTGCTGGCAGACCAAAGTGTAAATCAGTAGGTTCCTCTAGCTATTAATAGCCTATTTCTGAAATAGGTTATAGATTTGGAATAACGGTACATTATTTCCATCAATTAACATATACACACGCCCCCCGTATAGCACAATAAGTGTTGGCGTTGATGATTCGCGATTCCGAATATAAAATAGCAAGATAGATCTCGGTGCATGGAGATATCTCAAAAATATGCGCATTTGCCCTGCAAAGTTGTTAGAGTCGCGTCAGGGCGACAGTGTTAGAGCACAGTAGCTCTAATAGAAGTAGCACAGCATATTAGCATGACATGACCACTCGTGTGAACCTTTGGTCAATGAATCCGGTGAGCGACATCGCACACTGGCCCTATTTCCCACAAGGGATTACAGGATCTAATGAAAAATGCCAAGGGATAGACGTAAGGTCAGGATTTAGCTCCTCAAAATTAATACGCAAATAATTTCTAAAAAAGGAACATATGAAAACGGAGCAAAATAGGATCCAATGAGAAATAAATCTGTTTGGACCGTACTACATGATGGTTTGAAAATATTTTATTGTATTTTTCTAACGTTCACTACTAATTGATTGTCTAAATACGATTAAGGTCGTGTTAAAAACAACAAACAAACTATTGACTATTAATAGTATGGGATGACAGATTTGATAGAGTTGGACATCATCGGCGAAAAGGTATAATTGGCTCATGGCTTTTTTATAGTATAATTCTTTTTTTAATTCTTTTTATATGCTTTAATAAGCTAGAATTAAAGCATATAAAAAGTCAAGTGGACGATGTGAACCTCGTTTAATACTTATACTTTATGAATTTATGAATGGTATACATTTATTTTAAGTCGAATAATCTTGTAATAGTTAATAAATCCGTTATGCGGCATAACACACTGGCGAAACTATTGCATGCTTCCATAATTGTAAATTTTAAAAATAATAAAAGAAATTATAACCATTATAATGATTTTTTTGTAAATAAAAATATATTTAAAATCAAATGAAGAAGTGTATTAAAAAAGAGTCTATCTACTGACGCTTTATAAAATAGTTGAAATATTTCTACTTTGACATTAGGTTGACACTAGATTGATAGCACAACACTCAACACTTTTACAATACATATTTTAATGGTTTGTAATGCCTTAACTCCATTACAAACCATATACCAAATACCACGAACTATTTACAAGCTAAAAAATTGGAGAGTTGAATCTGTACACGCACATATACATGTAAACGTTAAATGAAGTATGTCATAAGATTTTTCAATGTTGACAATCAAAAACTATTGTCAAAGCAAAAACA
>JANSTU010048402.1:0-10072 GCA_027564075.1 Bolitophila hybrida | reverse complement strand
TTAACGATTATTCCTGACTTCCAAGCGTCAGGAATAGACTCGTCCTCCCATGCCTGTACTAGCATGGGGAGTAGGATATCCGTTGAAAGTGACGGGTCCGCTTTGACGAGTTCTATTGGGATATTGTCTGCTCCGGCTGCTTTGATGGAGGCTAGGCTGGCTCTAGCATTTGAGATTTCAGTTCGACAGCTGAGTGGAGGAGCTGGTGCTTGGGAGTCATGCACACCCTCGTTGTTGATCATCGACATATAGTAGTCCTAATTTCCAAAACTAACCTCCTTCTTTTTACAATGTAGCGTTTAGTAACTATATGTTTTTCCTTATTACTGTCAAGAAACCAGACCAAAAAGGCACTGGTATTTTATCAAGAAAATTAATTAATAGCTCTGACTGGAATCTGTGTTGTCTTAAAACTATGGAAATTCTAGTAAAAACAGACATTAAAAAAACTTTTCTTTTTTTTCAGCGTAGAGATTCCACAAAAGACCCCGACCATTTGACATGAGAGACCTCGACGAAATTGCAGACGCCAATTATGGCAATTGCTTGCTCAGCATGGATGGTGGCTTCAACGCAAGGCACTAGCAATGGAATAACCGCAATAACTGTCAAAGTGGGACTGCTCCCTACGACTGGCTGAGGTAAAACGGACGTTTCTCCGGTATCAGAATCGCCCACACTTTGTATCCTATACCTTCCACAAAAGAACCTACTCCTCATTTTTGGACTTATTCCTTATAAGTGAGGATGTGGTCGTCCCTCTGAACATAGTTAACAACAATCTTCTTTCTCTTTTTTTACTTTCCTACAAACCATAAAGAATTGGAATTTTCCTCAATGGTATTCTTCAATCTGACCATCCCAGTTTTTGGTAAAGCTAACTGGCGTCGATTTAACAGCGCAGTAGACGACAGACTGGAAAACATCACAACATGAGTACAGTCGATATAGATCATTTTTGGAACAAATGGCTGTACTCATAACATACACCATTGAAGAAATCGTTCCAAAAGTTGAAATTCGAAAAAACACCCAGGTGCCGCTTCCCCCTGAGACGACAATGGCAGAGAAACCGCTACATCTTCCACACTGAAGAGCCAACCTTACGAAAATCGTCGATGACAGGATATACATCGCTCGTCGAATCTACTAAGAAAAAGCGCTACAAGACGTAAAGTTGGGCAACCACAGATTCCAGAGCATCAAGAAATTTGCTGGTACTGGAAATTGTATATCTCTGCGCTGACAAATCCAACGACGAACAAAGCTAGTCTGCTTGCTGAAAACTTCGAAAAAGTTCACAAGCAAGTCGACCGGATATGAGATCAAATCGTCACCGCCCTCGTTAACAGAACAATGAGGAAAGAATTTCGAGGTAAATTCGCTCCATTAGTACTCTTCAACAATCTTATGCCAGCAAATCCTTTACTTAATTTCATTCCAATACAACATTTAGTTAGGGCAAATGTTCTCCCTTCAACAATTCATTGAATTACTTGGTATTATTTTTGATAATACATTTTCCTTCGTCCAACAAACAGGTATCGGAAACAATCGCCAAGACAAAACGAACATTTGGAGCACTCAAAAGTGTACTAAAAAAATATTAACGGACTAAGCAAGTGAGAAGTGCGCTGTGTAACCTAAGAATCTTATAATCTATAAAACATGTATCCTCGGAAAATCGTTCACACGGAAATGTTTAAGCTCAAAACGGCTTAACATATGAAACACGTATACACGGAAACATGCTACCTCGGAATTGTTTAAACAAGGAATAATTTTAACTCAAAAGCATGTAACCTCGGAATTATCTTTAACAGTGTATTTTAGAAGATTTGACATAAACAAAATATGAGTACGTTTAATTGAGTATTTTCGACGAATTATCAAAAAACCAAAAGTGAGTGCGTTTAAGGATTTTCGAATTTGATAAATATTTGTTTGCGCGAATTTAAGCTTATTCTTCTATTATCTCCGGAACGACAACATCAAATCCTATTCGAAATATAGCAATACGTGAAGAATGTGAAAAAAATATAAAATCAAGATTATCTAAAATTCATATAACCTAAAAAAATATTTGTAACATTGTATAGTGATAAAATGAGCGCGTTCAGTGCTTTCATTTAAAAACATGTGTCTGAGGTATATTCATACAATCGAGTGTGCTTTTTTATGTTAGAAATGTCACATTTGTTAATCTGAAATCTGTTTGAATTTTGAATTGTTTGTTCTGTAATTCGACATGGCATTCGGCATTCACGACAATCAACAACTAATTACATTGTTCAACGAGAACTATGTGCCAATCAATTGTCGTTCATCTCTTGAAGGTGTCTGGCAGTTTGTCTATCAGGTAATAAAACAAAGAAATTCAAATGAAATAGCATCTAATTTTAAGATTTCTAGAACCGTTTTCGATTTACCGGAGAGTGTGACAACCCCGATGCTCAGATTCAATTTTTCCAAACGGTAGGAAAACAATTTTTGATCACAAATCAAAAGTTTAATATCACGTATCAACTATGTCAGGGCATGTCTGGTACACTCAGCGGGGTAGTGAATTTCAGTTGTCTTGGCGATTGGATTGCTGGGAAAAATCACTACATTGCTGTTGCCAACACCAACAACCAACGAATCACGTAAGGACCAAAAATACCGATGCTTCCTAAATCGTGATGATGCCTGTACATCGGTGTGTCAATCACACCTGAGTGCAATACACTTAAAATACCTGAAAGTCACCAGAGCATAGCACCTGTCAAATCTGAAGTAGTTGTACCCGGATGTCGTCTACCACAGAATTTCAGTGGAGATTGAGTGAATACGGCTACTATCCGGTTAGGGCATGTTATCGTCGCACAATTTATGTTTGTCGCGAACAAAGAGATTCTCGTATTATGCTCGTTTGACTGTGGACTGTCAGAAAAGGATTAGGCGAATCTACAGCAGAGGAAATACTCGATTTTGAAAAAAAGTTCCCCCTTCCCTTTTGGGATCATTTGTAGACCCTAAATCCACAAAATCCACAAAATATTCGGCGCTATTGATACCCTTAGGGAAGAGAGGGTATCAAAGTTTTTTAAAAAAATGGTCATATTTTGTTATTTTTTTTGTAAAAAGTTATATGGAGATTTTAAAAGCTCTTATGCTTAACGTTACGATGCTACTATTCTTAAGAGTCACTAAGTCGATCGACATCGAAAAGTCATTGATTCGAGTAAAAGTATCCATAATTACAAAATTGACCCTTGACGCATTTTTGCAAGTATATATATATATATGTAATGTTCAGTCGCAGGTGTTTTCTGTATGTTTGTAAAAAAAAATGTAATTGTTTCAATGCGAGTAGACGTGTTTTTTGCTCTTTATGTCTGTGCGCGAGCAATTCAGTTTTTTATGATTTAGCATTGTGTTTTTTTATGAAATATTGGATATGGGTACATTAATCACACGTTTTAAAAATAAAATATCCTAGTTTCAAATGTCCTAACACTCTTTATGTCAAGCAACGTCAAAAAAGCCCAAAATGGCGATACGATGGGAACAAGTACTCAGACTTTTTGCTTAACATATTTAGACCTTTCCAACATTATCTTTTATTAATTTTTGCCTCTGACATTTGTTAGTTGTTTATGCGATGAATAACAACTAATATTGTATAAAATATAAAAAATTGTAACCTTATTAGATATCAAAAGTGTCATATGTCATATGTTTATGCATACACGAAACTTTGTGAAGTCACGACTTATGTCATTACATAAAAAAAGTCTGGTGAATGTATGTTTTTAAAAATAAGTTAATGTTTGCAAATAAAAACTGTATAATTTCACCTAGTAAAAATAAAAATAAAAAAATTATGTATGTGTGCGGGTAAATAAATTCAGAGAATTGCGCCAAAACTAGCAATTTTAATTATTATTATTGGACTTAATAAAAACGAAAATATAAGTATGCTTCTGTATATTCTAAAACATTTTTATTATGAATTCATTCGACAGTCGACACTCGTAGACATTAAATGTCATCGAGTAAAACCATGGAATTATTGAGTTATTAAAAAGTTATAGACTACATAAATAAAAAGCGATAATTTCGACTCTCGAATCAAGAGGGCATAGAGACTCCAAAATCACTCGTTCTTATCGAGACGGCCATATTTGATGGTTTTGAGTTATACATACATGCGCTACAGATCTGCATTTTCTAAGCTTTCGAAGTCAACCACATTTATATTTCAGCTATTGTGGACTGACTTAATTGGAACAGAATAACTTCTATTCAAAAGCCCATTATATCAAAAAACTATGTATAAATCTTCAAAAAATACTTTTCAGATCAACTATGTGTGCAACATTTTTTTTTTTTATTTATCGAGCCCGATAAAAGAATATCCGCACAAGAGTATAAATAATATATCAGTGCTTTTAATCCACGCGCTTTCAGTGAATGAATTAGAATTAGTGAACGCTCTCTACTATCCGAAAACAGCTGTCACTGTACACTGTAAATATTATTTTTCTTACGATTTTTTGCGAAATAATTCCGAGGATACATGTTTCTGAGTTTGGATGATTCCGATATTTTATTTTCCTATGTTACGTGATTCGTGATGTTTCATACATTAAATATTCTTAGGTTACATGCTGCACCGCATTTTTTTATGTCACCGCCTCTAAATTGTAGATTAGCCTATTTAACTGGGCAACCGGTTCTTTGAAAAATTCTTCCATTGGACCCGACGGATGCTTGTAATGTTTGGAACACTTAAACAAATTCATATGAAAAACCGTAAAACAAATATTAAAAGCATCCATTATTATTTAAAAGCATTTTTTTGAATAAAATAAAAAAAAATAGGAAAAACAAAAAGTTTTTCTTAAAATTAAACATGAAAAAAGTACTAAAATATTGAAATTGAATATAAAAATTTCAAATGTTCATATGAAAAACCGTGGTCCATCTCCATCAAATAACTTTTTTTAAAAAAATGTTTGGTAAAATTAATAATAAAAAAAAAAACAAAAATACAATACAACAAGTACTAAAAAAATGGTCATGAAAATATTCATTTGAAAATCCGTTTATATTTATGAAAATGTGTTTCATCTTTTTTTTACATTCAACGAGATATTGAATATAAATATTATTCAATACTATTTTCGGGTTTGGACCCGGAATGTATCTGAGAATAGATTTTCGGGTCCGGACTAAAACAGACATTTTTAGACCCGAGTACCACTATTTTTTCGACAGCACTATAATCCATTTAATGAACAATAATGTTTGTATGAAACTTCTTTATTTGAATTAATAACAACAAAATATACATTTAAATAACTGCCAAAAAGGGGTGGATAAAATAAAATTTGTTTGGGAAAACCTTTATTTGGGCAATATTTTGTAAGTTTTTAAGTGGTAATCGTTTAAGAGATGTAAAGTTGTCACCCAAACTTTCTTCATCAAATTTAATATTTTTCAAATCTCTTTGTTATTTAAAGTACTCCTCTTACGCAATCTATTCACTATTGACTGCGACTTAAAAGTGATTCAAACGAATAGGGCCTCCTCAGACGATGTGAGTGATGTGGGAGCACTCGATGCGAGTACTTGCTGCGAGTGACTTGCGGCAGTGCGTGTGTGTAGGGGTGTAGTTTTCTGGCATCTTCAGCTCAGTTCCGTTATTCATTTGAAGCAAGAATAAGAACGCTTTGAATCGCAAATAATCGATTCTGGAGATTCGGGAGATTATTCTACGGATATTGCAATATTCGAGTGAGAAAATGTGGCCAATCGAAGAGCAATTTTGGTAGCGCCGTCTTGAAAACGTTGTGCAGAAAATCCGTATTACGCAACACTGATGGCAGATTTGCGGGCAGAGCACGTACAAATTATGGACACCTAGGTCATAAAAAAATAATGAACTTTAAGGTCATAAAAAGTTATGGATCCCTAGGGTCATAAAAAATTATTCAACCAAAAGTATTGACCCCTAGGGTCATCAAAAAATATTGACCCCTAAGGTAATAAAACATTATTTAACCTTAGGGTCATAAAAATTATTGACCCCTAGGGCCATGAGAGACAATTTTTATAGTAATTCCGCTTTTCGAATTTTTCTTATGATTTTGCAAAAAACAAATTGTCGTCGCATCGTCTGAGGAGTCCTTTACAGGTAATTATCAGGCGATTATGCTAGAATTGGTATTTGGATTTTTGATGGAGTTTGACGCTCTTTTTGTGTTTTCAAATCTCCGGGTGACTTCTAGGAAGCACTTTGTTGCTTTGTTTCAGGATCATTATGAAATCGTCATTGATAATTTAGCGTACTCTCTCTCTAATGTGCAAATCCTCAAAAACCATCGTCAAACACTTGCATTCACAATCTCAGCGAATTACGAACTTTTTTGATTGCATTTACTTTGAATTTTGTCAGACTTAAGTATTTTTAATAGTATTTTCAAAAAAGTATTTTGTAATTTGTATTTTCAAAATACTTTTTCCAAATAACGTACGCGTATTTCTTTGTATATATATTTGTGTTTATCGGCATGCTAAAATACTATTTTCAAAGTATTTAAAGTACTGTTTGAAAATAAAACGATCTATGGTGTCGCCCTGTGTATTTTTGCACTAAAACTTTAATCTTCCCAAATTCGTTCTGATTAAAGGATCCTCAAGATGATACCACCTGGCACGGGCGGCCGATGGGCACTCGGTGTTGTGATTCTGACGCAGTTGATTGCTTACAATGAATCGGACGGTCCAACTGCACTGCTGGCCACAATACTGGCTGCAATCTGTGCAATTTTCTCAGGTAAAAATCAAAGACAACAAACTAGTAATAAAAAATATAAACAATTCTCAATTCTTTCAGCCATTTGCAAGAGTTCACTGAGCCATCTACAAATGCCGTATGTACGTGTCACGCAAAAAACAGATTTTGTGTTTCTGTACCTTGCAACTTGGATGGACATTCTGGCACTGATGGCCGCTTGTGGAGCATTGGCACGAACACTTAGCACATGTGTTGATGCTATGACTGGTGGTATGGCGCGTATATATTTGCTCGGTCGAAATTCACCGGACAACGAACCGTGGCCAGATGTGCTGGGCGTTTCGATTGTTTTTTTGCTCACCATTATGTTTATGCTGGGATTGGAGGTTAGACAGAGATGTGAAGATTATTTTATGCGACTGAGAAATATTGTATTTTGTTGAACAGAATACACGCATCTTTGGTAGTCTTATGGTCACTGGAGTTGTGGGACTCATGGTTGTTCTTGTGTCATTATCATCGCTGCGAGGCACATCGGATTCGTGGACAAAAGATGAATTTATTCCAACCGGTGTTTTTGGGGTATGTTTCTCGTTCAATATTTATAGAAATAATAATTCATAAATTTAATAAAAGATTCTAAGCGGTGCTGCACTAGGAACATTTAGTTATCCTTGTAAATTACCAGCAACTGGTTCATATAAAAGATTCATCGGTATGATCGTTATACTGTCTGTGTGCCTGTCTGCTATGCTGACAGCTGTCTGTCTGTCATCTATCACGCAATACAGGTAAAAGATGCAACAAATATAAATACTTTAATTTTAATGTCTAAATTTACACAGACCAAACGAGCCGTTTATCGCAGTGCCATTTCTTTCGATTCTCGAACACCTGAACGCACAGAAGGCCGGACCGGCAGTAGCATGTCTTCTGGTTCTTGCCTGCTCGGGTGCTTACTTGGAAATGTTTCCCGAAATGTATGGACTGATTGTTCAGCTAACCACCTCTGATTGGCGCATTCTCGCACGCCAGATTGGTTACGAGAACAGTGACAGTGGCAGTCCTGTGTTGGCCGTCTTTACCGGAGGCAGTCTATGTGCCATGCTTGCGTTCGCTTGTCCACTGGAGAATTTAATTTTCATCCTTGCCGCAAGTCATCTGTGTTCAGGTATTTTTCGAGCCATCTACCTACTATACTCTCCGTTTCGTCCAAAATTCATGGAGAACACTCAAAGTAAGTCCGGAAGGGTTAGTTACTACATATAGATTGTGTATGTATATTATATTTTTATGTTAAGATGACGCTTCTCTGGCCTACAGTCGTCTGGATGCAAAGCCAGAAAGTGCGACAAGAAGAAGCATATGGTGCTTCAACAAGCCAAAGTCTATTTCTATACCAACGTCAAAATCTATGTTGCGCAAGAAGAGCAAACGCGACGAGGAACTGGAGCGAGAGTGGCTGTTGCTGGGTGAACCTCAGTCACCGAGAGTGGTGGTGACCGTAGAGCCAAATGCTGAGTCTAGTATATTATCCGAGCCTGCTGTGTCTGACGTCGAGTGCATCGATAAGCTAACCGACACAGACAGTTCTGAAGACATTGATGCAATCGTCGATGAGTATCGGCAGAAAGTTAAGGTAACCACGGCCGGTCCGATGGAGAAAACAGTAAGCATTCCAACACGCAATACATGGCATGTGGCTATGATACTCGTGGCTATTGTAATGGCTGGTACTGTATCTACCGCGCTTGGTGCATCAGTGTCATCCGGATTATTGTTTTATGGTGGAATTTTTGGTATGAAATGTTTGTTTGTTTTTTAAATGTGTAATATTTATCTTCTTCTTACAGTTGTTGTGCTCTCCTGTGGCCTAATGGCATTTTTGCCAAAATACGTCCACACAGCCACCTCACCATCTTCGCTGACCTGTGGCATTGCGATTCTATTCGAATCTGTCCTATTTATGTCAACAATGTCCAGTTCATGGCCAGCTATATTGTTTTGGATTCTAGCAGGTTAGCGCGTGAAAAATACCACTATTCCAAAGCAAATAGAAAAAATACATATTATATATTCATATAGGAATAACGTTGTATTTGCGCTGTGATAAATGGTGTTGCATCTGCCTGGAACAGGAAACTCCACGGTCACAGATGCTCATACCGACGGTTGCCTCAAAGATGACGTCGTCCGTACGCATGCCAGGGCCACCACGTGGCTCGTTGATTCAGACTCGCATTCCCGGGCACAGATGACACATAGACTCTTCGGAGAGTGACTGCTTTGACGAGGACACGACCGAAGAATGGACTGACTAAGAACAAAAAAAAAAAAACAATATAATTTTAAACGATTTCTGGACATTTTCTAGAAATGTTATGAAAATGAAATTATATTATTTTGAATAAAATATTAGTTATTGATGTTGTTTTAAAAACAATACATTTCTTTTCAACAAAAAACGCCTTAAATTAATTAGTAATTATACATAATTGCAGCTTCAGAGATTCATATAATATTTAACTGCACCTTTAATAATAAAAGCAACAAATCAAATTTAATATAAAAAAAAAAAAACGTTAGATAGATTTTGACTATAGTAAATATCTAAAATGTGATCTTATTATCTTAAAGTTGCATAGAGAAATATGCATATTCGAATAATTCAAACCGTCTGCGTGTATAAAGTAATTGTTAATAATAATATAATTGCATTTTTGAATTGCAATCGAAATTAGCTTTGGCATACGTCTATTCCCGCGAGTTTATTGATAAATTCGTATATCTAGTTGTATTGTTTGAACAAATAAAATTTACAATGTGGCCTATTTATATTTCTGTCGGACAAATATTATAATGTAACCTGAATAAAATAAAAAAATGTATAATAAAATTGTGGTGGTTTGAGTCTTTTACGTGCCAGGCATGTCAAGTGTTGACTTATTTCCAAGATTCAATACGTTAGGCTAGTAGTATGTAGAAAGAATGAGGTAAATGGTGTATATTTAAAAGAATACACAATAAACAAACAAATAATAGTATTTTAAGGGAAAACATCCCTTTGTGAGCTATGACAATATGTTTGTCAATCAAAGTAATAAAACATGTTGTTAAGGGGTGTTAAAGCGTTTAAGGAGATGCTTATCTCATTAGATCCTGTAATCCCTTGTGCGACATAGGGCCAGTGTGCGATGCCGCACACCGGATTCATATTTTTGAGATATCTCTATGCACCGAGATCTATCTTGCTATTTATATTCGGAATCGTGAATCATCAACGCCATC
>JANSTU010048401.1:0-10072 GCA_027564075.1 Bolitophila hybrida | reverse complement strand
TCTATCTTGCTATTTATATTTGGAATCGTGAATCATAAACGTCATCATACACTTATTGTTCTATACAGGGTGCGTGTAATTAATTGTTAATTGATGACATTAATGTTCCGTTATTCCAAAACCATTTTTTTCAGAAATAGGATATTAATAGCAAGAGGAACCTACTAATTTAAAGTGCTACATTCGAAAAACACTTCGGTCTGCCAATTTCCGGTGATTAGCCTTTGCGATGACAATTAATAAATCTCAAGGTCAATCGTTTGCAAGTGTGTGGATTATATCTAAAACAAACTTATTATTAATTGTTACTCTTTTTAAATAGTATTCTTAGATACAATAAATGCAAATATTACATTTTAATAAATAGCATTATACAATTAATTTATATGATTTTTATTTTAATACAATGCCTCCATATATTCTTCGATGTGTAGTATGAAATATGAATCAGCAGGCATACAGCATTTTTATGTTTTAATAGTTTAAGGCCAGCAGGGCGTGCCCATCTAGTTATATATATATATATATTATAAATAACAAATAATTTTTACATTCATTTTTTCCAGTATGAGTGTTTGAACATAGTCGAATATTTTTTTACAAGCATGTGAGGACGAGTCCATTCGTGACTATAGGAAGTTAGGAATAATCGTTAGGCTGACTTGGGCAGCTGCGATAACTGGAGGAGTATATGCCTGCTAACCGTCAAGTTCCTTATCGAAAGTATCCAAAGCATGGTTCCGAACAGGGTATTCATGCATTGATCTTATAAATACCCTTCGGATCGTTATGGAACAATCGACAGAGTTGTGATCTTCGGTGTTCTGAAAAACACAAACGAACGGGTGTAGCATTACACACATCGGAAAACCAGTTCAGATTTTTGATCAAATCTGGTACCTCGGAGCTTGTTGACTGTTGATGTTGGCGCTTTACGTTTCATAGAAAATTAAATTAAATCAAAATCAAAAAAATCATAATATTTTACAAACTAATTTATGCATTGAAGTAAGCATACCAGTCTTGATATTACTAAATTGTTGGTATTTTTGATTCTTATATAATATAATTTGTAGTTTATGATCCTGGGTTATCGAGTACTTTATATGTATTTGATAAACCAATTATTGGTAAATCGAATATAATTCGTAGTTTATGATACTGGCGTTTCGCGTCGGTTGCTTGTTTTTGTAACCATAATCTATAAATTTTATCTTATTTTATTTCCTTTCTAGGTGTCTAATATATTTGATGTGTGTGTATTCCTCAGATCGTAGCTGATTCAAACTTCACGTACTGGTAAAAATGTCTTCGACATTTCAGAAACCACCTACGTATATACATATTACTATGCCCGGTTGTCCCACACATTCTATCGCAATTCTCAAAACTCGTGATTCTACCCTGTACGCACTGCACTAACTCATTTGGTCACGTAATTGAAGTGAAAAACTTGAAAATCTTGTATATAACTTGAGATATTATACACGGACTTCTGTGCACCAATTCCGAGACATAGCTCGAGAAGAAACAGTATGGTAAATTCAATTTAAAGTCCTATCCCATGCCACACTCTATTCGGCATCTATTTCATGAACAACTAAGAGATGGTGATTAACATCCCACAGCGTGCTGTGTGTCAGACGACGGAACTAAGGAAATGATAAACGGTACGCTCAAATGAAGTTACCGCTCGCTCTGTGGTAACCCAACTTGTATTTTTAAAGGCTGCCCGAAGAAGGAGAAATAAATCAAAAATATTTGTACAAAAGGTGCCGACGCATCCGTGTTACCATTATATCAAGATGAAATTCAATATAAAAACTGTAACAACAACAACATTTCAACAATTTTTGCATAAATCATATTTTAAAAAAAATCTTTCGAACTTATAAACAATCCATAATTTCATAACGATTTCAAAAATATTTCCTAAAAAATAAATTTCGGTTATTAAATGTAAAATTACAAAAATGTTGCCGTACGGACTTTTTTTTTGTCCCACTGTACATATATAATCTGATAAGATAGAGCATTTTGTGTCAAATACGAAAATATTTTATCGAACAATTGCGTTTACTATCAGCTCTTTATTGATTCAATGAATGGCAAGGTAAAGATGACGTTTACATTTGCCAAAATACGAATATGTTATCGCGGCTGGTGTAGTCTCGAACATACCTGTTGGACAATTTTATTATTAAGGTATTCGAGACCCCACTGGTTAGTTCAAATTACCAATTTTATCTTTATTTTTTTTTTATGATGTTTTGTAATTTATGATTTTAAGTTTTTTATATTTATATTAAGCGCAAGCTTGTTCGAACAGCAATGAACACAAACATCTTATATTTGCCTAGTTAAAGTAGCAGAACTAGTTTTATAGTTTTAGTCTTTTTCATCAAGCATGAGCTTCAAGCATCTTTGGAATGAGTCCAAAAATATAATTAGGTTTTCCTAAGTCGCTACCTTGACAGCGAGCATTAGCAATATAATATATCAGTCAAGTCACTGCACTGTTAACTTTTCTAATTATGGATGCATTCAGTTTTTCAGTTGTCATTTTGGAATATCTCTGAAAATTAAAGTGGAAGGGTTTCAAAATACCTTTTGTTTCAAAATTCCATATTCTAAAATTCCGTGTTTTAAAATCCTGTGTTTTAATATACGGACCAAAATCCTGTTAAGTGACTAACACCCAACCCTTGAGAATTACGAAGCCCAAATTGTTTCGTCCGTGTCTTGACCTTTCATATTTCATACTAAATTTAACTATCATAATTCTGTATCATTTTTTTAAAGTCAACGGGAAAACTACTGACCGTTTTTTTTATTAATGGTAATAAAAAATGCTCATCACTATCTAAGTGAGGATGGATGGACATACACCTATCAAATAGCGACTGCATACATCGTTTACATGTTTACAATATACTCGTTTACAAAATACAGTGGTGTAAACAAAATGTGTAAACAAAAACCGCGTCTAAGCGGCATGACATACAACTTCCATTCAACCGAACCATATTCCAAATGTGATTTTACATGAGCAATACACGCTTTTTAGTGCTCTGGTGTCTACAAACACCGAGCCTGGAATATGCCTTTGCAGTCGTTATGTTAATATGTTTACTGAACGATTTACATTTACCAATATTTAAAAAAAGACTATTCCTCTCACACCAGGAAGATAGGAAGTCCAAGTCTTGCTGTAGGTCTTCGCAATCAGATACCGTTTCGACTCTATAGGGAATATTTTCAAATCATCAGCATACATAAGGCATTTTGATTTCTTGAAAAAAGTGGAAGGAAGGAGCGTCAAGTGACTTCCCTGGGGCACTCCTGATCGCACTGTAAACAAACGAGATCTCCACTGACCACTGAATAACATACAAAATTTGTCGAAATAGATCGACCGGCCATTAAACCATGCTGATTAACCAATATTGTTCTTTTAAGTCGACAAGTCATCACATCGCAGGCTAAAGACTCAAAGAGTTTAGCTATCGTAGGCAATCTGTAGTTTAAAATATCACTTCACTTCTTCTTCCAAAGATTTAGAAAAATACACATATCAGTGGCAGGTAGTGGCAGTAGCGGTAGCTCTGGTATTGTCCAACAGTGCATTCCGACATCAAAGAAATATGTTTCTACAAATACACTTATTTTAACTACACAGACTACACACTATTCTCAGACATTGTATTCCTCAGGTTCAAGTAAATGTGACAAAACTTTATCTATACGAAAGTTCAAAGTGTGTGTTCTCTTTACCTAATTAATTAGTGTCTTTTACACACATGAACTTATTTTATTTTGTATTTTGAGTTTTTTTTTTACATTTTTATTAATAATATTATTAAAAAAACACAGTTTTTAATAATACATCTTACATCTTCTAGATTAAGCGTCAAAAATAAAGAAAACAAGCAATTCCAGGTCAAAAAAATTAAATTAAATGAGCTAAGTCTCTCGGGAAAAGCTTTTTCTTTATTTTATTTTATTTTTAAATATAAGAGTAAATTGTAAAATCAAAACAAGATCCAGATGAGGAAAAAGTGATATCATATTTATGGGTTTTCGACTAATTACTAACGAAATTTATAAATTTTAAATTTTAAATAATCAAGTAGACATTGGGGTCTACCCCAACAAACGTCAAACTGCGTAAGACATTCTCTTACGTAAGGACTATGATTCGTGTACATTTAAGAGACGTTGCCTCTTTAAATGTATACGCATCATAGCAGCTCTTACGTAAGTGAATGTCTTACGCATTTTGCGTTTGTGTTGTTGATCCCATTGTTTCAGCCATCAGCAACTTCAAACGAAGTGGGCGACATACAGTGCCAAACATTAAAAAGTAATTTTTGATAATAATTTAGTAGCAATACTCTTAAATATGTGCTAAATACTCGTATGTTAACAATATTTTTTGTGAGAGGGAACTTATTATTATAAGTAATACAATTAATTAAAGTCTTTGTTATGGAAATTTACCAAACAAAATTGAAGATTTTTGAACATAATGAATCCGGTGTGCGGCTTCGCGCACAAAAAAAGTAATTTAGTGTGGGTGTGTGTGTTTCCATTCCCAAGGTTTCCCTAAGCGTGATCCAAAAGGTGTTGTTTTTCCTTTCCGTGTTTCGAAAGGTGTTAGCCAAAGACGACACGACACTGTAAAAAAGTTTAAAAAAAATCAATTTCTATTGCAATAATAAAAAAGTTTTTTTATCATAGATATATGCCAGAATAATATAAATAATAAATTGAAATAAGCACAAGAATACTGGTAATAAATAAGGTTTTGCCAGTAGTAGTATTTTTTACTACTTTAGTAGTAATTTTCTACGTGTCTCATTTAAATTTTACAATTATTTTAATAAATGTGTACATGTTGCTAGTAATATTTACAAAATAATGGAAATATTTTACATTTTACTGTTATTTTGCGCAAGAATATTGGTAATAATTTACATTTCGTTTGTATTTTTACAAACAATCATTTATGTTTTTTCTAGTGTCAATGTAATATTGTGTACATGCTTGCTTGTAATACTACTTTACTAGCATAATGCTAGTGCGCTTTGACCTAGCATAATACTAGATTTTTTTCTTACTGTGTAGTTGCTCGGCAACGAATGTCCGCGGGATGAGAGACCGTGAGGTGAAAGACCCTTTTTTATGTTTTCCAAACATCGTGGGGTTTAATTCTGTTGTTTAAAATTCGTAAAAATAAATGTCTCATGCTGTAAATTCGTTTGTATCAAATTCAACGGGGGTTATTGCATGCCGCAGTGGCTCCGGTTTAACGAAATATGAAGGTCGACGCAGTGCACGACGAGGCAGCACAGGATATTTTGAATGAAACACGAAATCGATTGGCGAGAATTCCAAAGGTAGGCAGAAATCGCGTCCAATAGGAAAGCAATTTTTGCTTTTCAATCATTTGAGACACGCTGCAGCAATTCATCATAATCTTTTGGGGTGCTGATGTCGTAATTTCCTTATATTTTCTACTTCCCACTGGTGTCTTATTTCTTGCTCTTGCTTCTCAATTCGAATTAAAAAGACTTTAGCTTCCAGTTCCCCATTTTTTTTTAAATCCACCTTAAAGCTTCATAAACCTTTCTTTAACATATCTAACTTGTTAACCTAAATGAGTCGCTGTCTTTGAGCCAGGTTTCATTTAATGCGACGACATCACGCTTTTCTTCATCAACGATAAGTTGAATATTGTGTTTCCTGCAAATCCTGGTGGTGATTGTGTCTGTGTTTTATGTCTTTTTTGATCTGAGAGGAGCAATTGATTGTTCTGTTTGACTGGAACTATCTGCTCTTTTATGTTACGTTTGGCAGCTCATTCTTCCGTAGACATCTTCGGGGCTTTGTAGAAGCAGCTCATGGATTTTTAAATGGGTGTATTGAACGATGGCGGTGTGTATTCGAGTTTCTTTGCTGAGCTTGCTATTCAGGAGCACTTATTCCGCTGGTAGAAGAAGACTACAGACAGCACGTAGATAGAGCTGGATGGAGCTACATTGTTAATAGTAGGAAATTGATCTGATTCCGTCTCTATCGGATTTGGTGGGGCCACACTTGCTGCTGCAAGAACTCTAGCGTATTCGCCTTTTTGCAGTACGTTTTTTGGAAAACAGCATATAGCTACGACTGCCGTCTGCAAAAAGAGCAAGCGCTGGTACCTTCTTCCTGTTCTTTTAAACATATTTTGTAAGGATTTCTAGGTCAGTTTCCCCCGGATAATGGATCAGCTCATGTATATCTCTACCTCGATTGCTGGAATTGTAACTCAGTATAAGTGAAACACTGGATCTTTTGGCACATGTCACTTATATAAACCACATATGCTTTTTTATGCGTTTCTGGAAAAGGGAACGTCTGCAAGCAGTGCCAGAGGTAGAAGCTGAACCAGGTTGTGGAGAAGGTTCTGGAAATGGCCCTGTAGCAGGGGGTAGATATCCTGAGGGTTGAGTACCTACCAGGCGCGTCCCAGGTGGCAGATAGACGGCCTGTCGGCTGTGGCGATGCAGACACAACAAAACTTGTGGACGGAGGAGGTCACTCCGAGGTTACTCCGAGAGAGTGTGCTTCGACATGGCTGGAAGTCTTAAATAAACCAGTCTCTAACGTGTGTCTATCGGATATCTGGCTAACTCCGATAGTAGCCTAGCCTTACTGACGATAAAAGTGTATCTGTCGCAGTGGACCTCTCACTACCCTTATACTCGTGGGAATTATTATATTATGGACACCAAAACTCAAAACACACTTTTTAATCAAAACCATCTCTTTTTGCCAACACAGCCTCACACACAAATTACACGACAGCACTGATTTCAGTAGATACTACTACTGACACACGACAAACCGTGGCTTCGACCGCACCGACCAAATCCAAACCTGCAGTTCAGACTGCAGGCCCATGCACAGCCACCTAAAAGTGCCAAAGTTGACGTGCAAGCTGCTAAGGATGCTTTCACGGCTGGGAGAGCTTGTCCACCACTATAATCACTATATATTGATAGAATAAAGTGGACCCTGTCGTCTTTTAAACCATACAAGGCGCCAGGACCGGATGGTATCTATCCAATAATGCATCAAACACTCAGTGATAATCATCTAGACTTAATCTCTAAGATCTTCAGATCTAGCTTAGCACTGAGTTATATCCCTAAAATGTGGCTGTGTCTTTTTTCCTAAACCAGGAAAAGACAATTACAACTCAGCAAGCTCCTTCCGCCCAATTAGTCTTACATCATTTGTACTCAAAACACTCGAAAGAATGTGTGACAAATATCTCAGAGATATTCCGCTACACGAAAAACCCCCCGTTCATACAGGAGAACTAACATAAATGGGAGTCACTTGATACGTGCAGACAAGCTGAATCTATATTTAGCAATCCTAACAAGCGTAACCTTAAACCTTAAAATGGTAAATATACTAATAGGTATTTTTTTAGAAACCACCTCCATAAAATCCGAGCTATAGATTCGCCATTATGTAGAGGCTATAACATGGACAACGAACACATTCTCTGAAAGTGCCCAATACTCCAGAGGAACAGTACAGTGCACCTAGGCACACCAGTAACTACAATCGATTTCATCAAAGAATCTAGCCTCAAGAGCTAGTACTTTTTTTGCATTCATGTATATAATTATATTTCAATGTTACTGACAGATATCTTAAATTTTTTAAAATAGTTTAACATTAACAACTACAACAACAAAATAAGTTTAGATATTTTTACTATTTTTTTTTATATATTACAAGCCGGCAAATGCTGTTTTACCTAAAATGTAAAATTTTATTCGATTCGGAAAGTTGAGCTTGGTCTTTTGGGCATTTTAAAATGATAGGTATTAAATTTAAACTGCCTCTGTACTAAATTATTTGTTTAACTGTTGAACAGGAACCACCTATAATAATAATAATATAAAAATGTAATTGAATTCTTTTAAGAACTACGTACTCTATATCGCATATTATCGTACTGCCTATAGCTATAGCCGAGCGGGGTAAGCGGCGACCACGCGTCTTTTTCTAATATAAGGTTGTCAAATATCTCCCTTCCGATTTTTTACTCTTTATTCAATGCTTTATAAAAAGAGTTACAGTGATCGGATTTAGTTCCAATATGCGCCGTTTTTGTTCGATAATCTATTTCCATCTAGAAGGCAACTTCATAATACCAACCTTGTAGAACCCACCCTTCTTATTTGCGATGAACTCAGACAGCCACTTTTAACAGGCCTCTTTTGAGGCCAACTTTACACCACCAAGGGCGTCCGTCGTGGACAGGAAAAGGTGGTTATTACTTGTCGGTATGTCCAGGCTAGAATTAAGCGTCCGGCCATATGGGACCTGCTCAAAGTGGATGATTCCCTTCCAATCCCACCAATCACACAGCAAAACCTTCCTGGCCGTCAATCCCGGCTTGGCCACTGTTTGGGAACATTCACCGGCCTTCGACCACGACCATTTTCGATTGATATTGTCGTATGTGCTCCATTTCGCCAGTCACCATCCGCTTCAAAAATGGGTCCTCGTTACAGGTCTTCCGCCGGCTGGCTTAGTACAGTACAGTTTAGTATTAGTACAGTTTTAGTACAGTTTCAAATATACAATTAATCCTACTTTTAGGAGATTTTTTTATTTATAGCTTTATGATTAAATGTAGGATGAAAGTGGCGCGTGAATTTCATGTTTATTTCTAAGAGTGCATACATACTATATAATTTTCATTGAAAAAGCTTGAGTTATGATTAAATCGAATAAAATTAATACATACATATCTTGAATGTATGCTTTTTCAAGATATGTATGTATGATTATATTATTATTATTATTATTCGATTTAATCATATTTATCATATACATATGATATGTATACAACATATTGTTTTTGTTATTTTAGAGACATGAAACTATATTATTAAAACACAATGTACCTTTTTTTAAGTTAAAATACGTGAATTCGGCTCTGGCATTAAAAAAATGCAAACATTTTCACATAGATGTCACTACTATAATTTCATACGATTTACGATTTCGTATATAGTAGAAAAACAACAACGAGAAGTTGTCGCGTAAAATCGATTTTTTCCACCATTCTATACATGTATAAGTATGCGTACACATTATATGGGTTTCTACATATATTGTAGGGCACGCGCCTATACTTGCACAACTTCCCCCATCCGTCTCAACATGCGTTATATGCGTTGGCATAAGATTTTTCAGTTCGGCTTTTTTAGGGTTGTATACTAGTAACTTTTTTTTGACGTGGCCAAATCAACTAACATGCTACGATTTACAAAACGAATCTATTACTTATATTTACATAAATAATAAATAATCAAATAATTTAGTTTTGAGCAACCCTGCTACAATTCGTTCATAACACTTCGCCACCCCTTTATAACGAGAATACACCCTCAAATGCACGTATAGTGATTCAGTCGTACGCTAGACAGAGTTGTTTCATAAGCTTTTGGAGTACACATTTTTGCGTCGGGTCGTGCATTGAATATAACATATCTGAAAAAGAATATCTTCTGGAAAACTTAGGCGGAAAATCAGAAAGTTTCATGGCACGGCATTAGGCTTCCAAATAACGATAATCGTGTGTTCACAATTTTAACTGCGATAGTGAAAATTTATTTCTTTTTGTGTGATTAGTAATGAGTTCGATGTTCGTCCCCGCGAAGGACCTGTGCTAAAAAGTGAGGTTAGCTGGAAAATATCAAATTCAGGAAAATCTGAATGTTTGTGTGTATGCGAGTGTTTATGTGTGTTTGAGCACCACAACAAAAAAGAACTGTATCGGACATTTTATGAAAAGGATTACTATAATTTAACATTTTAACACAGCGAGATTCATAATAACACGCTTGAGTAAATAATTGATTTCGACTTAGGTAGGATAATCTATATTTTCGTATGCGCGAATGAAAACAGACAGTGTCTCTTTTCAAGAGTTTTGTAACAAGTATGTATAATATATCTATTTACATATATACATACAATTATATATATATATATATAT
>JANSTU010048400.1:0-10073 GCA_027564075.1 Bolitophila hybrida | reverse complement strand
AAACACTAATGATTATTTTGATGTGATATTTGGCATAGATGTCACTGACAGTCTTGCCAACGTAGAAAAAAATATTTCGACGAATGGATGTCCGCGCGAAATTTAAATTAAAAAGTCTTACTATTTTTTGCCCACAGTAGTACACACACTGCCGAAATCTCGTCACTGCTTCTGTCACTCATCGGATCGTGTTCTCGAAATAAGTTAGGTTATATTTTTTGTTACTTACTTTTAAACAACTTCGAGCAATGATCGTTTCAAATACACCCTCTGATTTAACAAAACTTCTACTAACATAATTATTTTTATTTTAAAATAATGTTTAAATATAAATCTTATATTGATTGAATTTAACTAGGCTGTGCGGCGAGCGAAGGCGGCTTAAATAAATGCCACCGAATAAGATTGCACATATGTTTCATTTTGAAATTTTATTTAATGTTTTTTTTTGTGTTTTTGACGTATGCAGGGCTGCAACACTTACTTTTCTATTTTTGAGAAGAAACAAAAAAACAACAGACCCAATGGGTTAACACAAAGACACTGGGGTTTTAGCATGTAAAGAAATATAAAAACCGAATGAACAGTTAACATTACTTATTAAATAAAAAATATACAATATATTTATGCAAACACAAAAGAGCGAAGGGGATAGAACAAAAACTCATTCGCAAGAAGTCTATATACATTTCGAAACAATTCATAAATGTGTCAATGTGTGGAAACACGGCTTGATGTATATTTAATTGAAAACACACACAGACAAAACTGTGCGCAAAAACCTAATGATAAAAAAATGAATAAAAACCACATAAAAATATATTTATTTGAATTTTAAATTTGTAGACAAATTGATAGATCAAAAACACACATACACAGCAGCAATATTACAAATAACACTAAATACAAATTCACACAAAAACTATATAGAAACATGATCCCGCCTTGCATTGACAGTGTACAAAACCACTATGGACTTGCAAAAGTGTCTAGTAACGCTGCTTTTAGACGGATTTTAAATGAATTCTTTTGTAAAGAGATATTTTAATTAAAGTGTCAAATGAAAATAACAAATAAGTTTGACAGTTGGTTGGTGTCAAAATTGTCCGCTAGGATCGCGGTTTTTATTTGATCATTTTTACAACAAACTCACGTGTCGTTCTTCATCTAAACGCCAATGGCTAGAGACTCTAGCCCTTTTTTAATCTTCCTATTTTACCTTCAAAATTAAATATATGTTTTAAAATTTTACAACTCTCCTAAAAAACACTGACACCAACTGAAAGAAAAACAATACACATTATATAGACACAAACAAAAAATATATATTATACTATATATTATATTTAACAAAAAGAAAATCTGGAAAAAATACTTTTTTCCACTTGTGATGTGAAATTTAGAAGTTAACACATGTCTCCAGTTTCATGGGGTCTACATTATTATTAATAATATAATATATATATTATATAAAAATATAAATAAATACACATATTTAACGTGCATAAACGTGAATAAAAAAAAAAACAAAACAAAAAATTTATTATAAGAATGGAAAAAAAATCAACAACACAAAGCAAAATAAATATATATATGTGTATAGAAATATATATGTATATTTTAAAAATAATATAATAAAAAGAAATGAGTTAACATTTTTTAGAGTTTCTCTGGCTGTTTGTAAACACTATACATTAATACTATTAACAACAACAAAATCGCGATTGAAAACACTTATACCCTATCTAATATAGACAAAACAAAACCACAAAATATATACATTGAGGATTAATATACAGTTTGAGATTTTAAATCCACACACACACTCCCAACCTTATAAAAACATGTTCTATGTCTTCTCCAACTTAAAAAATGTGGTCTACATCAAGATTGCCTCTCGATATTTTTTTTCTAGAGCCTTCTATATGGTTATAGCTTGTTTTGAATATCAAAACTAACCGTTTACTGTAACTGTAAAAAAAACACTTCATAAAATTGTGTGAGCTAATACCTGTTAACATACATAACGTACTCTGCTTTTACAAATATTTAATTATATGAGTAATATATACTCATATACACTTTATAATCTGTCTATTGTTAACGATTAGTGTAGAAAACAATACCCGAAAACCATGCCTTATTTATTGGTTCTTTGCGTGTGACGTTTCGTGTCAATGCGCGCCCTCTGTTGACAGAATCTCTTTGCCGTGTAAACGCCACACCGATTCCGCATCCGTTTAACTTTTATATATATACGAATAAATCGCAAAATAGTTGCAAAAATACACAAATACCGCAAAGCATAAGCAATATTTTAAATTATTCGTACGCAATGTGTTTCAATGTTTACATACAAATATAATATATATATATATACATAAATCCGTTATTTCTGAGTGTCTATATGTGTTAGAAATATTCATAATAAAACATAGTCAAATGTGCGTATATAAAAAGTCTACACACTTAACTCAGCAACAAATAAATAGAGATTCTAAATTTTTTGAATAACTGTTTATAATAATATTATATATATATATATATACAAATAAGAAACTATATAAATGTATAAAACTGTAAACCATATACTTGAAAACCTGTTATACAAAACAAAATATTGTAATTGTGCCCACAAAAATTGTTTATTGGCTATATAATTTTGTGTGACAAATTTTATTGAACGTTTGTTGTTGAAATTTACGATTTTTGTTGTGTGGTGGTCTGAAACTAACCCACAAAGATAAGAGTTCCTTAGACATCATACGACTTTTAACCTATAAGAATCGCATTAGCAATAATAAATAATCAAACATATACACACACAAAACATACATAACATACACATTCAAAATGTACGACAATCAATCGACACACTTATGCAAAAAAACACAAAATCTAAATAAAAAAAAGTTAACCTAAAAAACACCAACTGCAAATCACCCACAAGAAATTATTATAATGTACCGTTACTCAAACAATTTTATGGATGACATAACCTCAAACAACAAATGGTATCACTATAATTCGAATATGTGGTCACAGATTCTGTATTTGTTTCAAAATACCGTTATATTCTGTTGACAGATACATATTCATATATAAATTATATTATATACAATATAACAGTGTGTTTTTCATGTTTCAATGGGAGCACACACACACACTCGGGCAAATTTATCATTTACCAATAGAAAAAAAAAGCTACAAAAAAAAAATTATAAATAAATGAAATACTAAAATAATTCTATTTAAATAAATATATACATGCCTGTTTTAAGGGCTTTAAAACTAACATTAATATAATAATATATTATATATTGACTTTATACATAATCCAACATTATGTTCTATGTATAATGCTATTACATAAGTGAATGTTAATAGAAATGAAGTGAGCAGCGATCGCGCATTGCAATATTAGCCCGTAGTTTGTAAACTCACATATAGCAGACATATTATATATATAGAAGTTTTGATCTAAAAAAACAACAACAAAACATTGCTACACATTATTTTCTAAAATTGTACTGCTTTTTGTAATAATTGCCTTCTAAAATATATGTGTTATAATTACAAACTATTTACTGTCTGCTAGATTTTATGTCTTTGCTTAATTTACTTTTCAGAAAGACATTTACATTATTTACAAAAAAAAAATGATTGAATCAAACATACAAAATAAAACACACAGACAAAATGTTAACAGAGATTTTCAATATTATAAAATATATTATTATTAATTATCACAGTGTTATTATCAAAATATTTACATATTATATATTGTATACACACTATCACTCATAACACACACACACACAATTACACATACACACACACACACTTAACAAATGAGAAATTGAACAAAGAAGACATGTTGCACATGTCAAAATTACTTAAAAATGTATAAATTACTGATTACATTAATCAAGAATATGTATTTGGTGGAAGTATATTCAAAATAAATATACGTACAAAAATAAAAATGTTTGTTGTTTTTTTTTTATTGCATGTTTTGAAAATTTATTTTTAGGTTATGTGATAGTAACAGCGAAAACAGTCACAATGTGTGCAGGATCACAAACGATAAAACCGGTGAGCGTTGTTGTTGTTGTCGTCACTTTTGCTTAATTTTGACAGATATTATGTCAAAACTAAGCAAAAGTCACGTGATATATAAATTAGAATATGGGCACTGTACCCTGAAAGGAATATATTTACATTCAAAATTTTGTAAATGTAAACCTTTGAAAAGTTTTTGTACATTTTCTAAAATTCCTAAAATGCTAAAATATTGTTTTAAAATTCCTAAAATACCTAAAATACAAAAAATATATTGAGTGTGAATACATCAGAATATTAACTAAAACTAAAAAAAATAACAAATTTCCAAAAAAAAAAAATATAATGCATTGTAAACTACTTCGGTTTTAAATTACGCGCTATCATATACTCACCACGGACAACTGACATTTATCGTACCGCTGTATTTATATTTAAAACGAAATGACAATTGTCAAGCATAACCTAAAAAAACCTCGAAGTGAATTCGTAACATTAAAATTTACTCCTTTATATATTCCAAATAAATTGAACAGTATGTCTCTTCTAAAGAACATTGTAAGTCTGACAGCTCGCCTATCATCTGGACCAGTGTTCAGAACGAATCAAGCTGCCTGCTGGACATTTTCATCAAGTGCATCATCTTCATCAGCGCTACTTCGTCTCGACAACTCTCCGATTCTGATAAAACGATATGCATCGTCCGGTAATGACATTGGCAAACAAAAGTCACCCGCACAGCTTACAAAAATCTACTACGGTACACTTACGCCTAAGATAAAGGCCGTCAAGGTGTTTTCGCTGTCCACAAGTCTGGCCGGTCTAGCAGCACAGCCAATTCTAATGGAGCAGGCTACAAAGATCGGCGGTACTGGAATGGTGGTGTTTGTGTGTGGCTTTGTCGGTCTGTTCACGTTTGTCACACCTTTGCTGCTGCATTTTATTACCAAGAAGTATGTAACGGAAATCATGTACAACGCCGCTACGCAAGAGTACACTGCCTCTACAATCTCGCTGATTTTGCTTAAGAATGAGGTACCATTAATTTTAAAACATAATAATTTATTTCAATTAATATCTGTTTGTTTTTAGACCAAGTTCAAGGTTGAGGATGTCGAGGTGCCCGATGTAGCCGGTATGTTTACCACATTCAATGTGCGAAAGACTGCTCTATTCGTGGACGTGGCCATGTTTACTGATCCCAGCCATTATGTGAAGATGATGGGTTTTGATAAGCCAATGGACTTCAAGCTGCAGCCGGTCGAAGATGCTGCTCGCACGAAGTAAACAGTTCTCAATTGCTATATTATAAAATGTAGTTAGATTCTGTATATTGGCAAATATGTGTGAGTGTCTGAATAAAGGTTATGTAATGCCCCATGTATGTATGAGAACGGTGCGAAATGAATATAAATATAATATGTATTTATTAAAATGATCCGTTTGAGATTTTATTTGTTTAAGTTCCGGGCCTTCTGATTTCATGTCTCTGATTAACACTATTTCCATGCAATGTTGCAATTACCTTTACAGTAAAATTGAATACAATGTTTTGAATTGCTTCTGATAAAATTTATCTTCTCCAATAATCTTGTTAAAAAAATTAATATCTTTATTTAAAATCAATCTGGTTAATCAGAACACCGAAAATGGCAATATTGAAAGCGATGGCAATACAGTTAATCAGAAACAGGCCTCAGCAAAATTAAATATAGTCTTGAAAAGATTCTTATAAAATTTGGTAAATTTGTTAAGGTTGTATATATAAAAATCTTGATAAAAAAATAATATCTTTATTTTAAAAAAAATGAAAACCGAAAATGGCAATAATGCCACCATGACAATAGTGCCATAATGGCAATTCTGTTAATCAGAAACAAGCCCCAGAATCTTTTCATTTTTCAGAATAACCTAATAAATATGCAACGAAAGAGGTTCCAAATACAAAAAATAAAAACAAAACAGTTTTTAGAGTACAAATGCGTTAAAACAAGTATATTTTTTGAATACTATTTTAAAAACAAAATTAGATGAGCAAAATTCTAGATTTATTTATAAACATAATAATAATAATTGTTGAAATATTGTTGAGTTGGCTTGCTTTCAAGTGAAAAAAGTGAGAAAAACTCAGAAAAAAAATCTTTTTGGTTTTTCTATGTCGTCGCCCTTTATTATTTCATTAAACACATCCGAACATGACACCTACGTGCGTCCGTTCTTTCAGAACGCTACTTCAAACGTTAAAACACTAATTTAACCTAAAAACTTACCTTATACATATCGTATATACTTCCTTATTTTATTATTGTTTTGGGACATTATGACACCTAACCCTTATGTTATGGTGATTATGATTTTTTGTAGGATTTAATTCGGATTTAAACTGAGTTCAAATGTTGCTATTTGTATTCGGTATCGTGAATCATCTACGTAAATTGATGACATGAATGTCCCGTTATTACATTAAATAATCTATTTCAGAAATAGGCTATTTTCAGCAACCTATTAATTTAAAGTGCTACATTTCACACGCTATCTACTGAAATCAAGCAACTATTTTGGAACGCACTCCAATTGTTTTGTACGTGCGTTGCTGTGCGTTATAAAGCAACTATTTTCTGTCACAACATCGGGAGGTACTGCTTGCACAATTATTATTGTATTGTTATTATTTGTTTACTTGTTTAGTTTTATTTATATTTGCCGTAAATATGAATAAATAATAATAATAACATGAATGAAAGAATAATAATAATAATTATTATTATTATTATAAACATGTTATTTAAAATGACTTTTTGTTATTTAAGCGTATATCTATTCAGCGTAGAGAAATTATTTAGTTTGAATTATATTAAATATTATTATTATTGTATATTTTTTAGACATTGACATATATTTTTCGGCCATTCGACAAAAAAACTGGTCGTGTCGATATGCAATTTTAAACGCACGATAACACTCTTGATTTGAGTTGTCCCATGCACAGAATCGCTACCCTGGCATATGATTCTGCTTATTTTGATTTTTTTAAAGATTTGATAATAGTATGCCTGTTTCTGATTAACAGTATAGCCATTATGGAACTATATTGTCATGATGGCATTTTTGCCATTTTCGACTCTGTGCCATTCTATTCACAAACTAGCTACCAAAAGGAAGCAACTATTTTAGAACGCAACCTAAATGTTTTGAACGTGTGTTTCATTGCGTTAGAAACGATTTTCTGTCACTCTGCTTGCACAAATAAGACGGTATTATTACTTTTTATTGTTCAGTCGTATTTATATTTGTTTTAAATATAAATAAATAATAATAATAACATGAATGTAAGTATAATAATAATAATACAAATAAAACATGTTTCAAACCCATTCGACAAAAGACTGAACGTGTCGATCTGCAATGTTAAACGCACGATATTGAGTTGCCCATGCACAGCATCGCTACCCTGATTAACCATATACTGAGTTTAAATTTAAATAATTGGGAACAAGATTATTTGATGAGATTTATATCCTTAACATATTTCCCATTTTTTTTTTCGAAAATTATACATTTTTTTAAATAATTAGAATTAGCATTGAAATATTTTGACTAAGTAAAGTACAAAATTTGCTGGTAAAGGTGCATTTACTCTAAATGTTTTACAAAATATTTTCCCTGTGAAAAATTCCAGTAAAGGAAGTCTGTATGAAGTTCGGGTCGAAACAAGTGATCTTTACAATATTATTAGACCTATAATCTTATTTTACGGGCCATTCGTCTTACAGAGGGTCAGTGTATAAAACCCGTGATAGAATATATAATTACTATTAAAAATATCTCCAAATAAACACTTACCGGAACCATTTCGTAGGTTTTCTCAAAACTGAATCGAGGTAATTTCAATTCGACCTCGCGAGGATTTCCTTGGTCAAGAGCCTCCTTGAGTGTTTCGGGCGTTAGACGACTGAGCACATTATCCAGACCGTTTTCGGTTGAGGGTGGCAAGAATAGCACCATGGTAATGCCCACATCCTCCTCACCTTCGTATGGAATCTCCAAAACATGACAACCCAATTGCTCGTTAACGGCTGTTAAAAATAATAACACAATTATATATTATTCTACACCATTTTGTTATATATATATTAAGCTCTACCATGATTAAAATTGTCCTTTTTGTACATCATATCGATTAGTGTACGATTCACTGGATTTGTGTAGAAAATACTTTTTGTGGTTTCTGATTCATTGAACTTTGCGTTCCAATTGCCCTTGAAGAACGCTGCATTGGCAAGTACGATTTTGGTATCACTTCCAATTGAACCATCGACAAGGATGTCCTTGATGTTGCCATCGGTAGTTGTTTCAACGAACTTATTAATGTGAATGCGACACTCTTCGGGTGTACGGGCAAAATCAATTGTTTCCAATTCGTCATAAAACAGTTCCTTTAGACATTCTCTAAAAAAAATAAAAACAAATAATTATAATATGTAATAAATGGATTTTGGAATATATCTCAAACCTCAAGTTCGTTTCGTTGGATACGAAAATTTTGTCGGCAGATCGGAAAATGACGGTACTATTTCGTGCTCGTAGCTCTCGGCTCGATGCATCAACTCGATATGCGGTCATAACATCGAACTTATTCTGTGCCCAGTCAAGGTTTAGAACCTGGCCTAGTTCCTGCTCGGTGTTACCATTCGAACCGAGATAGGCGAGCAGCAGAGCATGGTAGGTACTGTATGGTGAGAAGAAAATGTTCTCGGTTGGTGACGGACGGTTGAGTGCCTGAAGCAGGGATAGAGTGAACTTTTGCTGACCCACGTACAGACTGTTGCGTGCCTCCTTTTTTAGTGGCTGGCTATGATCGTTAGCACCTAGACACTGTCCGCTAGCGCTGGCCACAAGCATAATCACTGTACCGCAGAGAAGAAGGACTGTTCGTCCACATGTGTCCTGCATGTTGCTGTTAATTTAAAAAATATATATATAACAACAGCGATTTATTACGAAATACCAACTAAATATAAATACTGTATGACTAACAAAAGTCCGTAGCTCACTGCCCTCGTGCTCATTTGTGCCTTCATCAATATAAATATATACGCAGCTATATGATTCACTGCTAAATCTTTGCGTCTTTTCAAAAGACGTCACATATACTCGATGCGCTACACAGTATGGACAAGCTTGGCAAACAAATAAATTAAGGTTTTAAGAAATCATTTCACTTTCTCCGTGATGGTGTGTGCGCGTCGGTACGGTCGCCTGCCGCAGCACATGTGCGTGAATACCGACTCGATGACGATGAAAATGTGAATGTATCTCTTATTATGTATAATATATTTACTTATATATTGCGAGATGTATTATGACTAAATATTTTTGAAATCGTCTACCAAGTAATTTTATACAATGCAGATATTTTTTTGAGAGTTTATTCATGTTTAAAATTGTGACAATTTAAAATTAAGGAAAGCATTGCAGGGGCATGTCGCACGACTAATCACGGACAAGAGAACTGATAGGTCATCGTCAAGTTAAAAAAGCTCGTATAACAAGATTCGGTCAGGCCGCACCATACCAACAATTTGACGGAGTTTTAGTTACTTGATTTCTAAAAAGAAGTTTCAGGGGGCTAAATCTGCAGCGGCCTTTAAATGACGAAGTTTTCAAACAAAACACGCTTTACAATTGTGTTTTTCATTTTGTTGAAAACATATAAATCTCAAAAAATACATTTCTTCAAGATTCGTCATATTGACGTCCAGAATTCAAAATTTCTTCATGTTCGTTTTTTTTTTTCAAAAAAAGGAAAGAACAATCGCTATTATCTCTTGTAATAAAGCCAACTTGTGTGGGTGTAAATGGAGGTCATCATGAATTATGGGAATTTAGAGTTTTAATTACCCCATTATTTATGTCTCATCTCATTGGATCCTGTAATCCCTTGTGGGACATAGGGCCAGTGTGCGATGCCGCACTCCGGATTCATTGACCATTACGGGTTCACACGAGTG
>JANSTU010048399.1:0-10073 GCA_027564075.1 Bolitophila hybrida | reverse complement strand
AGCCTTGGCGGTCATTTGAATGATGTCATATTCCATACATAATGGGGTCGATGGACCTTTCAAATAATTATTTTTTTCGCAAATATCTCTCCTACATGTATTTTTTTTTCATTTCAAAGCTCAAGCGGCCTTAATGGAAAACCCTTTAATTACTCAATTTTACATCTATTACAGAAGATTGTCAGAAGGCATTTAATAAAATTATTTTTGTAAGATTATAATACGGAAGATCGTTACAAATCTTGATCAATTATGAGAAATTACAGATGTTTTATAATGGAAATCATATTATGGTTTTATTTGCATTACACTGACACGTGTAAGCATATGTAATTTATAATCTATTATTATTACTTTTCTTTATATATTTTTTTTAAATGCGATGCAACGCGCAAATCCATTATACAGAAAGACACAATTTCAAATTGATAAAATATTTAAAAAAAAGTAAACAATATATAATTCATTTACACAATATTCTAATTACACTATTTATAGTACGACGACAAGTACAAATTATACATTCTTAAATGAAAAGTACTCCTGTGAAGTTTGAAAAATCTTTAAGAACTTCTTTAAAATGGAACCGTTTGCAATTTACAAAACTATGTTCTATAAATGGGTGCACCGTTTTTCGTCTTTGTGCGGCAATGAGTTCCTTGACCCTAATTTTCGGATAACGTTAAAAACGATAATGTTTTGTATATTGCCTCCATTATATAATGTATGCGTCATATATACAATTATTGCGTATCCGTTTGATGATAAACTAAAAGGTTTAGTTTTCTTGTTTATTGGCTTACAGGTGAGCTGAATATTATATAATCATTTTTAATTACTTATTCAAGTTTGTGTGTGAGTATGTGCATTATAAAGACTGATTTGCCGTCATCAAATCGAGCTAATGGATTGGTGGGACTATCACCTTTATTCACAATAATTTTTTCAGGATTTTTCAATTTTTAGCCTAAAAGTGTATTCTTAAAATACTCTTTAAAATTTACTAAACATTTCCATTTTTTTCTTGGTAATATCATTTCGGGCACTTTTTCTTACAATATTACGATGCAACGATTAATTATACTGGAATTTTTTTAACGAGTTTGTGTTTTTTGAGATTCCCTAATTTTTCAAAGAAAAAAACACAGAAAATTCATTTATTTTTTGAAGATTATGTCTATCAAATGTTGGCCGTTGCTACGTAGCTGATGGGCCATCCGTTGAGTCCAATTTTCTATGACTCGTTCGAGCATTTCGACTGGTAACTGGCGAATGACACGCGTGATGTTTTATGTATGTATTTTGTACGCTTTCAATTTAAGATCTCGACGTAAAATGCGCCATATTCGTTCCATACGTCAGTCCGAGTTGCTGCGAACGGCGCTGAATCGACACTTTATTCTGTCGAATATCATCCAATAATGAATGCTGGGTCTCAAAATGGGTGATGGTGTTGCGAATAGTACGCTCAGTAGGCCAATTATGTTGACCATAAGTTGAGCGAATTGCACGAAACACATTCCTTACAGAACGTGAATTTTCGTAATAAAGTTGAACGATTTGTAAACGTTGTTCAGGCGTAAGTCTTTCCATTATTAAATGCCAAACAATACTAAACAAATATAACATGACAGGATGACACGACTCACACGTGATCTGTCAAAAAAAGGCTATTGAAAAAAGTATCTCTACTTGAATCACCCATTATAATCATTGTTGGATTCAAGTTGGATTGGATTGGATTCCCAAAGATTTTATTTTACAGTTGACAAATCAGGTATTAGCCAGACCAAATCTCGGCTGAATTACACTTTATGGGACGCAACAATTTGATGTTCCTTTTTATAAATTATTTTATTTAAAAAAGTTTTATATAAACTTTATAATCCCATAAAAGGGTTTTAGGGGTGTTATCCCCAAAAACGTAGTACTACAAATTGATCAGGGAAGAAATTTTAACATTTTGTAGTTTTTTTTTTAGAGTACCAAGTTTCCTTACCACTCCCCTTTTTCCCATTTTTATAACTCTTTTTTAGGGAGGTAGGGATAAAATGTAAAGATGCACTTATTAAAAAAAAAAACATTTATTTAATATAAAAATAAAAAAGTTTCATTCAATTTTAAAACTCCCTTAAAAAGGTTATAGCGGGTTTAGCCCAAAAAGTGTAGTAGTACACATTGATCAGGGACAAAATTTGAACATTCTGTATTTTTTTAAATTGCAATTTTTCCCAGATCTATTCCAGTGAATGAACGCCCAGAAAACGATTTACTGATCGATTGACCAAATAAGTTACATGATGTATTACTATGCCAGCCTCGGTACAAATATTTTAATATCTTTGTTGACAAAATCAGTTCTAGATTTTAAATCCGGTTTCCATCACTGATTTGAACTTGCAAAACGCAACGACAGACGATTTCTCTTTTAAAAACAATACAAAAACCTTTCGTGAAAAAAAAACACAAACATAATTGGCACCTCCAAGTGAGGAGTCCATTGGACCACAAACAACTGATTGTATCAATTCTAAAAAATAATTGTCTTGATCTGAGAAATGTAGCCCGTGGCTGTTTTCCTTCTGCAAAACTGATACAACTGCTGAATAATCTCTCGTACCGTTGCTCTTAAATTCCCGACCATGAACAGTGCCACAATATTGTCTTCAAACTAAATGCCAAATTCAGTGCATCGTCTCCACGCCTCCATCATCCGCCCGATACGTGTGTGATTACGTCATAACTGCCTGCAAATGCAAAACCTTGACCAGTTCCAGCGAATGTTTTGTGTAGAGCATTTGAATAGGACTTTACTTCGCAAGAAAGATAGCATTTTCTTCTCCCATGTCGAATTGTTAGATGGAATGTTCTTTTTTTCGTGTACGTTCGACGAACTTTAGATCGTTTATTTAAAACGTTTGGATTTGGTAAATATTTGATTTTTGATAGATATGAATTCAGGACGTAAAGATTTGAGTTTAATACCGCTTTAGCTGGGGACTTTCCGTCTGGTGCGCTTGGGTGTGGAGTAGATCGCTAGTTAAGGAGGAAATTTTTCCGACATTGTTTCCTCTTCTTCAAGTTTTTTTTTGCACGTTTAAGAGAGTCCACAAATCTCTCCAAGTGTCAGTTGATTGTAGATAATAGGGAAGCGTGAGAATGTGATTGACTCCGTGATGGAAAACTGGGTACTCTTGTCAGACTCAGACACCAAAATGCGCGAAAATTTCGCAACGAATCTCTATGGTGGCTGCCGATGTCAAAAATATTTGGCCATTTAGTCAGAGCATCCACTACAACAAAAATATATTTTCCGTTAACCTGCAGTTGTTCTGTAAAATAAAATGACGACCATAAATTTAAATATCATTTAAAAGACTTCGAAGCGTGAAATATGCATCTGCGGGTACAATGATCTTATTTTTTGGATCATAACGTGTCAGCAAAATGTAAAAAAAAGAAAAAAAGTAAAAGAACTATAATTTTTCAAGCCATAGAGAAACGACCTGCGTGTTCAAATATCATGTGGAGCAGACATATTCTGAATTGTTATCTTTGAAGGGTCGTCCAGTTTTGTTGATGATGCACGCAAGGATAAGTTCTGACTTGGATTTTTCAAATTTGACACGAATTCCAAAAGGATCAAAACGATTTATCACTGCTTAGAGATTTTGTTTGTGTTCGATATCGCTTTTCCCTTTAACTATTATATCATCCAGATATGCTACCACTCTTTGTAAGCCAGCAAGCCTTTGAAGCTAATTTGACGCCATTTTTTGTTTGGGACAAATCTTTATGTGTAATATATTAACAGTAACAGAAACATTACGCAGTTTCCTAAGACTCCTCTTCGTTCCACGTGCAAGTTTTACATTTTGGAAATGGAATCGGGTACTAATGCGGATTTAAAACCTCGTAGAGCCCTGTGGAATAGTCTCCGCAGATTCTGATTTTGCCGGTAGACTTGCGAATAACGACAATGGGTGCTGCCTACACCACCCTCTTGGTGAAATATGGGATGAGTTCTAAATTACTACTGAAATTCTTAGGATTGAATGAAATATTCTATTAAATTAATAAGAAATTCAAATTATAAAAAATTCATGTTTTTTTATTTCGTTGCCCCGCTTGTACTGCGTAATTGTGCAACTTCCAAATATAAAGAAGAATTAGTTTATGGCATCCAAATGAAACAAATGAATTCGTTGAAAGGTGTCACTTTTGCGAAATTGTCATTTTACATCTTCTTCATCATTCTTGCAGACATGAAAACCTAGAAATCTCTCTGATGACTTCTTGGATCGAAACTTATTTCTGTTGCAGTTGTCTGTCCCACTTGTGTAATTTGAGTAATGAAGACTTCACACTTCCACCAAGGAATTTTTGGAATCTTCCTCATCGTATTCGTATTTGAGGAAAGTTTCTTTGGCGCATTGACGGCTGATGAAGAATAATATACATCTAATTGAATCATCGCGGTGTCGTGATTTATATTCATGATTCGATGTCATTCTTCTAGCATTGCGTCCAGTGTATTGATAGCATCAATTTTTGTGAGAAATCGTAAATATTAAAACTTTGACCCGGTGAGTTTCTCAAGCTTTAACTGCTCACATGTTTGTACATTTCTCTTGCGTAGTAAAATCGTCCTCTTCATGTGTATAATATCTTCAAATTTTTCGTATATCTAGCTACTGGTCATTTTAAGAGACGTCTCTGCGTTTCGCTTGCAGAAACAAATCTTCAAAACGTCTAAACCAAGACGCAACTGTGTATACGCTTTTGGACGCAAATCTGAACTCTAACATCTTCGTAGCTATAGACTCGATAATGGCTTCTGCAATTCTTGGTTGTTGTTCTTGTTGTGCGTTGTACGATACAGGTACATATACATGAATAAATGCGTTTATCATGAAATTTACAAAATATACAAATAAAATATGTACTTACCTCCAAAAAATAACGGAAATATGTAGAATATGTAGAAATACTAAAAATTAAAGAGTGTCTTTCTTTTCTATCTTCCGTTAGTGTTAAAGTGTCCTTTTGTTTAAACTTTTTTTAGTGAAATACACGAGTATTACGGTAATGTTAGGACTGGTTTTCTGTTTTTCAAAGTATTGTACGTGTTACACGAGGGCCAGTCTAAAACAGACTTGAAATATTCAACTAAAAATATTGATTCTTTGAAAGTGTCATACAGGTCTAATCCCAATATTCAGATCAACATTTAATCTATTGTGATTGCATTATTTATCTAATATAACTGTTTATTATGCATACATACATATAATATTGGCAACCCTCTGGCTCTTGCTTATCTATGTACCATGCTTCGATTCGTAAACATCATATTTTGTTGTATAAACATATCTATATATTATTATTGTTAAACAGTCATTATGGAAATGAACCTCTTGAAGCTCCAGCACGCATACATAACTTCTATTTGTGTATACTTATGTATATATACATTCTATCTATATATATATCTAATATGCATGCCACACGCCGCATATACATATTTTATAAATATTAAATTATGTTTATTTATGATTTAGCTGTGCGAAGTCATTTGAGTAAATATTTGATGAAGAATGCGAATTGGGAAGTTATACGCATATTCTATCTTAATATACATACACATTATCTATATAAAATTGAATATGTATGTTGATTTGTGTGTGTGTGTGTGTGTGTGTGTGTGCGTACAATGTATATGAATATGAATTTGAGTATTATATTTGTTTGGTGGTCGTTGAGAGGAAAAGCTTAACACGGTTTTTATTGAGGTGGGTCAAAGCATTTTGTTGACGTTTCCGGAGAGACTACACATCGCACGCCGTTTGGTCAACGTCAGAGACATAAATCGGCTGAACAATGTTTATTATATTATGTTCATTTATTTGACTTTATTATTTATTAATTTTTTTTTTTGAAAGTGAAATTTTAAATGAATTTTCCTTTATTGATTATTTCTACACGTTGTTTATATCTATAAAAGAACCATTTTTAGAAGAAGCAAAAAGGGACTCGAATTTTTACTAGGTAGTTTTTTATAAAGAATATAGTACTCGATTTATAGTTAAAATGTACTCGGTCTTTACTACTTAAAAAAGGTTTTTGGTATTACTAGATTAAAAGGTTATTTAAGATTACTTAGCTAAACTTGTATTCGATATTTTCTAGCTAAAGCTAAACAATGTTCTCAATTTTTTCTGTCTAAAGTATATCAATTCAGAGATTTTTTACTAGTTTTACTTTATTTTGACTATCTTAAAGACATCTTTAAAAATATATTATTTTTAATGTGCAATAAGGGACTAAATATTTATATCTAGTTAACAATTTGTATATGTAGGTTACTTAATTTTTACCACCTAAAATAGTTACTAGATTTTAACTTCTTAAAAATGTACTCGTTTTTCACTAGTTAAAAAGGTACTCGATTTTATGTTTTAAATGGTTTATATGGAATTTTACTATCAAATAAAATACTAGATGTTTAGATTAACTAGCTAATACTGGTGTAGATGTTTACTATCTCAAAAGTTACTTAACTTTTACTACATAAGCTTGTATTTTATTTTTACTAGCTACAATTGGTACACGGTTTTTTTTAAAAGTTTCTAGATTTTTTCAGTCTAAAGATGGTAATCAATTTATACTAGATAAAAACAGAGATTTACTAAATAATACTGGTACTCGAATTTTACTAGCTAATTAGTTTATTCGATTTTCACTATCCAGATATTTTCAGTATTACTAAACGTTCACCTAATTTTTATTATTATGACTACTAAAAAAACTTATCTTATCTTATTTTTAAAACCTTTATTTTACGTTCCATTTTGTCTGCATATTTGTATATTTGTTTGTTGAAAGCAATCGAGCTAAAATAAGTGACATTGCAATGCAATTAAATACAGCAAAGCTTTTCAGTTTTTTTTTTATAAAAAATATATTACATTAAAAATGTATTTAAGTAAATTATTACTAAATAATTTTATAATGGGATTTCGCATTCAGAACTGTTAACTTATTAATGCCGAAATTGTTATATTGCAATACAAAATTAATCCAAATGATAATAAAAAAAAGAAAGAAAAACCACATAATTATAATATAACTTTGAATTAATAAAACACGAATCAGAGTACTTTTCCATGTCATCTATAAAAATGCACTTGAAATAAGTAACCTTTTTTATTGTTTAAACAACACCTATGTTTTGTATAAATGTGCTTTAAAGTGCATAATAAATGCATGCTGTAGTCGTGCATGTGCATATAGCGTGCATCATGCAAATTTATATATTCCATGGCGAGCACACGAAACCCTCAATTTGCGTAAATTACAATAAATGTACAAGTTAATATATAAATTTATATAAACAAAAATAAACCTGCGGACGTATGTATATATATATATATCCTATAAAAATGACCAGGGTATTTCTAAATACATTTTTAACGAAGCTAATTTCTCAAATTGCATGTGTTGGATTTCGTAATGCGATTAAAACAGCCTGCGATAATGAGATTATTAATTATTGTGACAGACGTGTGCTACCGCAATGAGCATATGTATGTGAATAAAAAATATATATAATTTATTTTATATGTATATATGTGTTTTGCCACTCAAACTTTGAAAGGAATACTAATATAAATGAATATGAATAGTGTTTGTATATATATATTCAATATGATGTGGTTGTGTTAGTAAAGCAAATGGATGGATTCTTTCGTGCGACACGACAGTATTTATGGTTGGTTTATTTGTGAATAGGTTAACTTGACATAACACTTGTTGCTAGATATACATTTTTAACCCTATAGTATATATAATATAAATAAATATTACTAATTACTACCCAAAACTTTAGAAGTTCGTTCACCCAAAAGTTCAGAGTTTAATCGCGATTTCAATAAATTTCTTTTACATATTTTAAAATAAAATGATTTGACACAATTATCCAGAATTTTGAAATATCCTTTCAAAATGCATATAATGAACAGCATCTGCTTCGTATTAGCATTTCTATAATAAAAATAAAATAATACATTTTACATGATGATTGATATATATATTTAAAAAATTCTACAATATATTTTGAACTGTTCTCGCTTTATCGACGTAATTTTGATTAAAAAGATAAGACTTTGCTGGTTTAGGTTAAACGTTTATATTATTTATATTATTCTATAAACAATACAATACAATTAGTCAAGGTAGATCATTTTTAAAGACAAATGGACAATTATAGAATCGACAGATCATTAAAATTTGCTTTTAACTATGCTTGTAAGCATCGCAGTAAGATTCACAGAGTGTTATTTAATAATTTTAAATTAATTCGTGGAATTTGTCGTGCATTCGGTTAGGAAACTGGATAAAGCCCAAGCTTACAAGCTTGGCGAGTGATCTGCGATATCTATCTTTCAATCGCTTAGGCAGATAAACCATATATTCCTGGGTTGGTTGACTTCATTAAATTTATACCAAAATGTGCTGAATTCCAAAGAAGCTCTAACTATACACTTTCATCGGCACACCAAAAACTGGTTCATTATTTAATTTACAAAAATCTGATCTTCTCGAACTCTGCTTCATAAGAATTAAAAATACCATGCATGCAAGCAGTCGCGAAATATTTTTTTAGATTATCTTAGTCTATTCGTTATGCCAAACTTCACACACGTATTATTTGGCTTATTACTAAACGAAGTCCACAAGTCTAACCCTTTGAAAGACATAACGGAAAGACTGAAAAGTAATTTAAAAAAGTTATTTTTTTGTTAAAAATTTGGGGTTTTTATCCAATTTTTGGGCAAAACATTTAAACAAAAAACCAAAATAAAAAAAAAAATTAAAAAACTTTTTACTTTGAAATTTTGTTTATCTAGTGCTAAATCGTTTTCCATCAGCTATAATATTTTTGTTCCCATTCTGGGTAAATTCTAAAAAAAAACTTAGTTTAAAACAAAATTATATCTTTTGGACATTTAACAAGGATTTTGGCTATAGATTAAGATGCTAGAAGGGAAAATATAATTCAAAAAATCGCCAAAGTAAATATATTAGTTAAAACCAGAATCCAAAAACTGCGGTCGGGTGAGTATAAGAAGCCTTTTGAAAAAGATGCAATTGTAAAAAATAGACAAATTACAACCGTATTTAAAAAAATTCTAGAAACTACTGTACAAAAAACAGACAAGTCATACGAAAAAGGTTTTTCTATTTCTAAAAAAAAAATATTTAAATTCCATTTCTACAGCTTTGTCAAACAAAAATATTTTACTGTTTAAAACCCGTTTTTACAGTTAAACCATAATAAAATATTCAAAAAAATGATTTTTTACAGTTTTGTCAAGGAAATGAAATTTTCAAATTATTGTGTTTTAAGTTTTGTAAAGTATTTCCAAAGTTTCGTCAATAATTTTTACAGTTTTACAAATTTGGTCATAAAGCATATTTTACAGTTTTGTAAAATAGGGTTTTCTAAAGTTTTGTCAAAATCCCATTTTTATAGTTTTGCCAAAAAAAGTTTTTTAATTTTTTTTTTTAATTTTTGTTTTTAAGTTTTTACAGGTACGTTGTTGTTTATTAAAAACGATTGATTATAAAATATTTTTTTCAGTACAACTATCGATGATATATCTTTTGTATATTTTCTCCGGGTGAAACATAAGAGAGGATACCCGCAAGAGGCCCAGTCGCACCTTTCTGACCGGCCATAGCTCTCTAATCCACCACTCATATAGTGCAAAAAAATCAGAAACAACGGCTCGTAACTTTGGGTTAGACACCAACCTTCCGATTCATACGTAGTGTGCGTTATAATGTTAACTAAACATTGTTTTTAAATTTCAGTCTTTTGATTATAAGTTTGGAACGTTTATACATATTTACTTCGGTTAGAACATTTTAGACAGAAAAGACTCCAAGCTACTTGAATTGAATTGTGGAGACGAACCAGGCAAGCACCCGTCGCAATGCAAGTTCGACGGAGAAAGTGGCAGTGGATCGGTCACACCTTGCGGCGCGGTTCGAACAACATTGCAGCTCAA
>JANSTU010048398.1:0-23392 GCA_027564075.1 Bolitophila hybrida | reverse complement strand
TTTGACATCTGTCACTCAAACAACATGGCCGCAATGAGCTGTCAAAGTTCGAGCGTCCCTATTGGAAAACCCTTTATCTTCAAATTTGGATTCGTCACTCCAGATTACCGAATCCCACTGACGCTGCTCATTTGTCCATTTAAGTCGCCGTTTCTTCTGGATTTTGGTCAAAAGAGGTTTGTTTTTTGACTAGGCAAAATTTTGTTTCCAAAAAAACTTTCAGACAAAAGATTATAATCTTTTTTTATAAAACACAATAATTCCCAATTATTTTTTACAGTTTTGAAATAGAAAGACCATAAATGATTGTTTTATATATTAATCAATTTTCTTGATTATAAACAATCTATATAAATGTGTATTCCATTATGCGTGTACTATAAAATTACCACAGTCATTGAATATTGACTGATAAGCGATGAACTGAATTTATTGCACATAATAAATGTGAATCAAATGTTATTTATCTCGATTAGTAAACTCTTTCTAAAAAAATATATTTTTGAGATTTTTTTTTTTTTTAAAGCAATACGATATATTAAATTTTACCGCCTTTTATGCTATATATGCCAATCAATCGATAAAAGGAGAAATGAAAAGGTCAAGAGTAAGAAATAATTTACCTAAAAACATGAATATGTTAAATTATATATGCATAGAAAATATTTTTATTTGACATACATATAACAGTAACAGTCAGCAATTAATTTTATCGTCTATTTGATATATACATAAATGTAATTTTTATTTTATTATTTATGCGAGTGTTTTATACAAAGAGTTTGCAACAATTTTCTAACTTGTCATCATCTTATTATAATTTATATTAATGAAACTGTGAATGTTCTTATCTCCATAATATAGCGATAAGTTTATTTGCTCCGAGATTCCCATTGTATCGTTATCTTTTTTATTAGCGGTCCAACTGGTTCACTAATCGCAATCGACATTACAGCGCAATCATCACAACAATCTAGCCGCATCAGCATTCGGCAGCCTTTTAGAAAATATAATACAAAATCTTGCCTTTTTTGTACTATTTTGTGCCAAGTTTTAGCTCGGTCGTATTAAAGGAAGTATACTAGATAGATAGATCTATCGCCCAGAATTAGGTGGCAAACCGCAAAACTAAAAAAGCAAACTTGTGATGTAGTAGTTTTTCATGTATATGTTAACTCACCGAGTTACAGATCAAAAAAGGTAAAAAAAAAGAATAATCTTATTTCAAATTGCCTTTAAGAAATTCCAGACAACTTACACGTTCCGAAGTTTAAAAATTCAGAATGAAATAAGGCATTGTGAATTTGTGGATTTATTTACTTGTGTAACTTAAATTAAATTGAAACAAAAGGTTTTCATATTTTTGTTCTAATTAGTAGAATCAAATTTGTACGTCTCTAAAAAAGTAAGGTGTTTAAATTAAATTGTTTATTTATTTTGTTTTAAATAGATTAATTTAACTTGTACAGACAACTCCACTGTTAAGAATAATCCAAACAAATTAAAAGATATATAGCAAGCACTACTATCAAGTTTGAAAATATTTAGACAGCCAAATACTTTTGACGATTGGTAGTTTAATAAGTATATGAAATAGGCATGAGTGTATTCTTGGTCGTTGAATGAGAACATTATGTACACAATATAATTATATTGTAATTGATTTTAATAGAAAACATTATTAATTGAAAGGAATTTCTATTTGTCCATCAGATATGGTACTTTAATTTGTTTGCGTTGTTACACATTAAAATAATATTGCTAAAGAACACAAACATACTGGTTTTTCCTTTGCGGAGTCACTGTACGTTTGTGTAAAACATACACGTGCTTACGACTGACGTTTCCATACGGTGAATAAATTTTATGGAAATACTATCTAATGTTTGATTATCAGAGAATTGCATTAGTATGTACTATGTAGTATTCTGCTTAATTACAAAGCAAAATGATTAGATATTTTAATGCAATTAATGATAATGATGTTGAGAAATTAAATTATCTTTTCCTTTATTATAAATTAATAATTTTTTTATAAATCAACTATTTATCTACACATCCTTACACAACATATACGGAAAAGTGTTATATACGTTTGCGTTAACAATTATTTGATTTTATTTGTATATCTTCTTCCTAAACTCTTCATTTGACTAATATTAATTGATAAAAAAATCGCGCTTATTAATTTTCAATAGATTTGAAATTTTCTATAATTTCAGATAAACTTTTTCCCGCTGAGTCCAACCGAAACATATATTTTTTTAGGATCAAGTAACTATTTTTACAATGGAAATTCAGACGATTTGTTAATTATATCACAGAAATTTTGTTTGTAATAGGTTGGCGAAAAAGTCTTGCGGCATTTTTTAGGTTATTTTCAACGCTTTCTTCAATATAGTTTTAATGATGCGATTTAATCCAAATATGCATTGTTAGACGGATAACTTCTGCCCATTTGGACGGCAATTACATAATTTCACGATTATAAAAATCCTTGTCCCTATTTTTATTTCAAAAAAAAATCAGACAACCAAAAAGAGTCGACAAGAGTGTTTTGCATTGACTGGAAGAAAGGTGGTAATCACGTTGTGCCAGGTCCGGACTCTACGGTGGGTGCGTTAGGCTCCCCGAGCTTCTCGCGGGTCTGCAAATATGTGTGAGGCCTAGCATTGTCTTGATGGAACACAACACCCTTCCTATTGGCCAATTCTGGCCGAGTTGCTCGCAGTAGATATCCAAATTAAGCGTTTGGCCATAGTTGAGCAACTCATAGTGGATGACTCCCTTTCAATCCCACCATACACAAAGCAGAACTTTCTTGGCCGTCAATCCGGTCTTGGTGATGGTTTGGGCCGGCTCACCGCGCTTCGACCATGGTCGTTGACACTTCATGTTCTCGTATATAACCCATTTTTCATCACCAATCAGTTTCGTAACAATTTAGCAGAGAATCGTTGACATCAATTCGGTCAAAAAGGGTATTTTGCGTTAAATCGTGTGGCACCCACATATCGAGTTTTTTGGTCATACCAAGCTTATGCAAATAGTTCCAAACGGTTTTATGGGTGATGTTCAGTTCCTGTGGCTTAAGTACTCACATGACAGTCTACTACGACGACTTAAATTCAGATATCGGGGTATAAAAAGCTAAAAACATAAAACACACTTGTAATGAAAAGTATTGCTACTACTCCAACTTTATTCTTCTTGGCCTTAGTTTTGATTCACAAGAAATTATTTTGTGCTGAACCGCTCTTAGAAATTCAAAATTTTATTATTCACAAGACTTTCTAGGCTTGAGCAAATTTTATTTCAACAAAATTATTCAATTTTTTGATGTTTAGAATTTAAAAAACATTTTCATCGCCGACATAATGCAGAACTATTTTACTTTCTCGCCTCCGTGCAGTTGAGTTTAACTACCACTAACTAGAAAAATTTAAACTGGCAAACACACAGAAGCGAGCAGCCAAATTTGTAACCGTATATATATTGTGTGTGTGTGTGTATTTGGCAAAATCAATTTGATCTACGGGATCCCAAATGGTCACTACAGGCTAAATCACCACCTACACAAATTCGGAAATCCAGAATTGCGTGTAGAGTAAGTCCTCTATTCACTTCCTAGCTGAGTGTGCCGAGCACAAACGATTATTTCAGGATCTCACCAGATTTCTACAGACACCGTATCCTAAAAAGAGATAGCAGAATGTGTCAAAAGGTCTGGTTATTTTTCCGATAACTACCGTTGTGGTGCAATGGGCTTATTTTGCGAATTACGTGCTGGATCAGACTCACTCTAATCTTCTTAGCAATCCTAAATCATCAGCAGATCGTGGAACATGTCGTTAAAATCGATCTATAAGTGTTTTTCGAATGTAGCACTTTCAATCAGTACCTACTGCTATTAATAGACTATTTCTGAATTAGGTTATTGATTTGGTATAACGGAACATTAATGCCATTAATTAACACACGCACCCTGTATAGAACAAAAGTTTATGATGGCGATGATGATTCACGATTCCGAATATAAATAACAAAATTGCCCAGCAAAGTTGTTAGAGTCGCGTCAGAGCAAATTAAGACTCCTAACATCGGTGATGTGTTGTGAGTGTTAGAGTAGCTCCAATAGGAGTAGCACAGCACATACAGCACATTAGCATGACCTGACCAGTCGTTTGAACCCGTAATGGTCAATTAATCTGGTGTGCGGCAGTGCACACTGACCCTATGTCCCACAAGGGATTACAAGATCCAATAAGATATATCGCATTTCATTAAGCTACTCTAGAAACTAAGGTATATGCCTTTGTAGTTTATAAATAACTCCTGAATAAATAAATTAAAAAATGAAATATCAAATCCAACATAACCTAGCAAATACTCAATATTGCAGACTTAGCAGTGCATAATAGTTTCCATCAATATCATAAAATAGTCCAATATTTTATTTCCCATTTTGAATGATCAGCTAAATCAGAATACAATAATTTCATCCAGAATACTCACCCATTGTCGGTTTTATAATTTTGAACGGAAGTTGCGGTACGACGGCCTCCTTGCTTGGATTCGCAAGAAAACTTTGTATATCATCTTCAAAATCATCCTAAAACGAAATAATTTGAATTAAATTACATTTCTTTGTATGTAGGCTTATAAAAAAATGTATTGAACAAACATTTTAATTTTACGTTATACATACATTTGTTTTTGTTTTCTACTCACCTTGACAAAACGTAAATTCTTCTCTAAAATCGATGAATCTGAGTCCAAGAAATTCATGTTTGCACTGTGTTTATAATTCTGTACACACTTGAAATAGTAAAAAGTCTTATTTTTACGTAGTTTGTGTTGATTTTATGCAATTTATTTGTATATCGCACAATAAAATTGAGCGGTGTTTTGCAATTCGCTTCGCAGTTTAATTACTGGAATTCTGGCAAGTGACAACTGACGTTTGTGGCAAATACGTATTTTATATTACGTAAGTGTTGCCGCAGCGCAAAGCGAGTTCGTAGCAAAATGTACTAGATTTATTTTGTTAATAAAATCGTATGCGTTGTACAATATGTAAATTATTAATATTATTTATTATGAATTATGTATCTCGCTTGTAACTGCAACGAAAAGGTTATGAAGAAAATTCCTATTTTGAAAGATTTCCTGAACCTTTTTTCAGTATTTTTTTCATACGTTGAAATTGTTGTAACGCTTACGATTTGATTAAACGCAACTAACGCGCCGGTATAAATTATGTTGCGAAAGAAGTTTGTCATATAATTGTTTTTTTTTTTTTATAATTAGCAGATTTGAAGCGCGCTGCGCGGATGATTTTCCGAAACAGCAAAACCATCCAGTAGAGTTGAAGGAAAAGTTTACGATCACGATGGAACTGAAACACCATCCAATGGATGATTTTTGTGGTTCCGAATTTTGGGTATGTATATTAAAAATTCAAATTATTTATAGTTTAATTCACTAAAATTTAAAGTTATTCTTATACATAACCAAAACATTCTGCTATTTTAGAATATCAATAAAACCTGGTATACGGACAATCCGGATTTTACGATATGCTTCGAGCGTACGGTATTGACTTGGACGCCTTGCGCATTTCTATGGGTATTTGCGTGTCTGGACATTTTCTACATGCGCAATGCTATGAATCGAAATTGTTCATGGGGATTCCTGAATATTTCCAAGCTTGTATGCACTGCACTGCTTATACTCATAAGTACTTTAGATCTAGCTGAAGCATTCCATTTCCAGAGCAACAACAATGTATTCCAAGTTGACTATTACACACCTTCTATAAAAATTGCCACATTCGTAAGTATTTTTGTTGTTGTTTTTTAACTATAATTATACTTGTTTTTATTCAAGGCCTTATCCGGTACGCTATTGTACTTCAATAAACGTCGCGGCCTGCGTACGTCTGGCCTGATATTCTTGTTCTGGTTACTTCTAGTTGTATTCAGCATACCACAGTGCCGTACAGAAGTGTGGAATTTAAATGACCGTGCCGCAAACAATGTAACTGACCCACGTGCCGATTACAGTGTATACAGTTTCTATGTGTCTTTTGTGATATCTTGTATAGTTTTGTTTCTAAATTGTTTTGCTGACCGTGAGGCTACCGAAACTAAGTATCCTAAAACTGTGGTAAGCCTGTTTTAATATGCAGATCATGTGAACAAAAACTATAAACAAAATTTTCAGAATCCTTGTCCAGAGACACATTCCAGTTTTCTGTCAAAGATGTTCTTTGCCTGGTTCGATTCACTGGCATGGAAAGGCTATCGGAGTCCGCTCGAGCATAAAGATCTATGGGACATGAATCCAGAGGATACCTCGAAAGAGGTGATGCCATTGTTTGCTCGTCACTGGAAAAAATCCGTAGCCAAAGCTAACGGAATCGTTCCTCCGTATGTATAGTATTTTTATATTGTATATACACCAGAACTCATACTTGGATTTTAATTATATTTGTAGAGTTGATATTGTCAATGGCGGCAAAGCATCATACACAAAAGCATCGTCCAGTGTCAACATTACCCGTCCAGTAACTTCAGGTGGAACTGCCAAACAAGCATCCATTTTGCCAGCACTTATAAAAGCTTTTGGGCCAACATTTTTGTTTGGTTCTATGTTAAAACTAGTCCAGGATTTATTGACGTTTGTTTCACCACAAATTCTTCGCCTAATCATACAGTTTGTTGATCCATCGCTTGAAACTGCTCAGCCACTGTGGAAGGGTCTTGTGTTTGCATTTTTGCTGTTTGTTGTGGCCAACATTCAAACACTGGTTCTTGCCCAGTACTTCCAGCGTATGTTCGTAGTTGGACTTCGCATTCGCACTGCTCTTATTAGTGCCATCTATCGCAAGGCTTTGATAATGTCGAATAGTTCACGCAAAGAGTCCACTGTGGGTGAGATCGTGAATTTGATGGCTGTTGATGCACAGCGTTTCATGGATCTAACTGCGTACATAAATATGATTTGGTCAGCACCCTTGCAGATTGCTCTAGCTCTGTACTTCTTGTGGGCCATCTTGGGACCTTCGGTATTAGCTGGTTTGTGTTCTAACATACATGTATTGCATAGAAAATATAAATATATGCCTTTCAGGTCTGGCTGTTATGATCATTTTAATACCCGTGAATGCATTCATTGCAAACAAGATCAAAGATCTTCAGATTCGACAAATGAAGAACAAGGACGAACGTGTCAAGCTAATGAACGAAGTACTAAGCGGTATTAAAGTGCTTAAACTGTACGCATGGGAGACAAGCTTCGAGAATCAAGTGCTGAAAATCCGTGATCGTGAAATCAAGGTTTTAAAGGAGGCTGCCTATCTAAATGCCGGAACCTCTTTTATCTGGTCTTGTGCACCATTTTTGGTAAGCATTAGTTTTATGATTGCTTGTGATTATCAACTAACATTTATTTCAGATTATTATTTCGAACAACAATTTATATTTATAATGTATTATTTAATCGTGATTCGCGAAAAAGGTTTCGATAGTGACGTTTACTGTGTACGTGTTATCCAGCGATGATAACGTTCTGACACCTGAAAAGGCTTTTGTCTGCCTGACACTGTTTGACATCATTAAAATGCCTCTGGCAATGTTGCCATTGATTATTGTCTATATGGTTGAGGTAATTCTAGTTATTACCCAGAAGACCTAATGTGGTGGACTACAAATCTTCTAAATCTCATTTGGATACTGAGGCTCTTTATTTAGATCAGACTATTTTCTATATAATTTATTAGCAAAATATAAAAAAAAAACATTCTTACATTATAATACTAACTCCTATTCTTCTGAATTAACCTAATTTGTACTCTATTATTCTCTTTTCCGTGCACCTTCGTATGCTCATCCAGGTGTCATTAGTAACATTCGCCGTTTTCGTACTTGTTGACGAAAACAATGTTTTGGATGCCGAAACAGCGTTTGTTTCACTGTCGCTCTTCAATATTTTGCGTTTTCCTCTATCCATGTTACCAATGCTCATATCAAACATGGTTCAAGTAAGTTTAACGCTTTTTGGTGTTTTGTTCTATTTATCTATGTTTATTCCTGTTTTGTTGCGATTACGTGATCAGTGAGACTAATAATTTTCTGTATATCTGTAGACAAGCGTTTCGGTAAAACGTATCAACAAATTTATGAACTGCGAGGAACTTGATCCTGAGAATGTGCAGCACGATCATACAGAGAGTATGTATTGTTTCTTTGTCAATTTAATTTCAATTTAATTATATTTTTTTATTAGAATCTGCACTTATAATTGAGAACGGATCATTTACGTGGGGCGAAGACGAGGCTGTACTTAAAAATATAAATGTTCGCGTCGAGAAAGGTCAATTGGCTGCGGTCGTTGGAACCGTAGGTGTTGGCAAGAGTAGTTTACTGTCGGCTTTCCTTGGTGAAATGGAAAAGATCTCCGGTCGTGTCAACACAATCGGACAAGTTGCGTATGTATCACAGCAGGCCTGGATTCAGAATAGTACTCTGCAGAAAAACATTTTATTCGGCAAGAAACTCGATGCAAAACTATACGATAGAGTTATTGAGGCTTGTGCACTGAAACCCGACATAGATATGTTACCCGGAGGTGATCAGACTGAAATCGGAGAAAAGGGCATTAATTTATCGGGTGGTCAAAAGCAGCGTGTAGCTCTGGCTCGTGCTGTGTACAATAATGCAGATGTCTACTTTATGGATGATCCTCTGAGTGCGGTAGATTCACATGTTGGAAAGCACATCTTCGAACAGGTTATTGGACCAAATGGTATACTGGCGGGAAAGACACGTGTCTTGGTCACGCACGGTATCACTTACCTGTCTCAGTGTGACAGTATTTTTGTTCTGAAGAGTGGTGAAGTGTCAGAGTCGGGTAGCTATGATGCTTTAATGGCTACCAAGGGAGCATTTGCAGATTTCCTAATTCAACACTTACAAGAGGTTAGCATCGACGATGAAGAACTGGACGAATTAAAATTGCAACTGGAAACGACACTCGGAACAGACTCGGAACTTATTGTTAAACTTGAACGTGCCATTAGTCGACGCAGTGACAGTGTCTCAGAAACGGAATCCAATGAATCACTGTCGCGTCAGAATTCTGTTGATGATGGCTTACGCAAACGATCTCTAACAAAGAAAGATTCAATGACTGAGGTTACGGCCCCACCACCACCACCAAAAGAAAAGGATACACTGATTGAACAGGAAAAGTCAGAAGTGGGCAGTGTAAAATGGGACGTGTACAAGCATTACTTGAAGAGCATTGGTATTACACTTTCTGTGGTTACCGTACTTCTGAATATGGTATTTCAAGGATTCTCGATTGGCTCAAATGTGTGGCTCGCCCGATGGGCAAGTGACTTGAATGCTGGTAACGATACGGGCGTACGTGACATGTACCTTGGAGTATATGGTGCCTTTGGACTTGGACAAGGTATTTATCGAAATTATATTACATTTAATTACACATACATATTATATACACACAACCCAAACACATCTATAGATTTTTCTCTATTACTTATTTTTTTTACTACGAAATCCTTCCTTGTATCTTAAAAGGTCTGTTTTGCTGTGCTTTGCATGAACAACGTTCATTTAAACTGCAATTTTATTGTGGCTTAGATGGAATATTTGTCTAATTACTAACACAAATACGTTTTATTGTTATAATTTCTGTTTTTAGTGTTTTCGAAATCAAATGTCGCGTGTTTTTTATGTTCGATTTGTGTTTAGGAATGGTATTATAAAATTGCATTAAGAACTATACAGAGTGTTCTACCTACAGAGAAAACTAGTTTCGGGAACTCATTTTTTTTAAATAACGTCCTTGTATTTATTTTTTTTAAATGACATATTTTAAAGATGGAATATTGAAGCTTTAAGTTTTGAAAATTTCATAAAAAACATGAATCTCGAAAATGTTGTTTTTACAGCTAAATTTTGATATTAAAAGTTGTGGACAATTTAAGTTTTAGACATACTAGAACTAGACCAAGAGTTTTTAAATATCCTAAAACTTGTAGAAAATAATTTTTCTGTAAAAATTAACAACGAGTTTTATAAGTAATAATATTTTTATTGTTTTCCCTAGATATTTTTAATAATGAAAGTTATTTTGGAACAAAACAAATAAATGTTGCATTTTTTTATTTATTTCCTTGGCACATTTGTTTATTCTTAGGAATAATTAATTTTTAATACTTTTTGTTAGGCCCGATTTTTGTTTTTTTACGTAATCTAAATCTCCCAATGAAACATTATTTCTCTTTGTAGACAAACATCCTGTATAATATTTTTTAAGCAATTAGAGATAAATAGACTTATTACTTACTTATAGCAAATACCACATGAATCATGTCTAGATTATTAAAATGATTATTCTCTCTCTTATTATTATACATTTTATGACCTAAAAAAAAAAGTCGATCAATACTACTACACTATACTGCTAAACTAATCCTGCTACATTCAGCCCTTACTAACTTGTTTGCCGCGCTGATCTTGGCGCTTGGCTGCGTCTATGCGTCGTCCGAGATGCACTTGATCATGTTGTCATTTGTATTACGTTGGCCCATGGAGCTGTTTGACACGACACCCACTGGTCGCATCATAAATCGATTTTCCAAAGATGTTGATGTGGTTGACAACGTCCTGCCTCAGGCTATCCGCTCTTGGATTATGATGGCTTTTTCGGTAAATTAACAAATACCTTTTACTTTTTATTATCAAAAGTTTCACTATAACTGATTTTCCAATTGGCTATGTTTATATTTATGGTTTTGGTTTATGTTCTTTATTTTCTAATGACGGGTCTTGTTTATTATTGTATCTGGCTTTCTTTTAAAAAATGACTGCGCTCCCTTGCGCAGCTATGGCACTTTACTCTTGTTGTTTTTATGTGTTTTTGTTGCGTTGTTATTGTTTTTTTGTGTACACAGCTTTTATGTTTTTAAATATTTACATTAATGTTTACACGCAAATCCCTTCTTCCCAATAAAAAAAACTAAAAATCGGAACCAATCAGTAATGGCCATGTGTCTGGCCACACTGACACTGTACGTGGGTTCTCTTGAGGCCGCCAAATTCATGCACAACGATCTGTTACGCAAGGTGATGCGTTCACCGATGAATACCTTTTTCGATGTGACTCCGATTGGCCGGATCATCAATCGGTTCAGTCACGACGTCGACGTTGTGGACAATGAATTCCCAGCCACATTGCGTGCTTTTTCGTCAACCTTTTTTGGGGTATATAACTTATATATTACATATAATTATATAGATATAGTTATGGTTTTGGGTTTAGATTGAGATATAAAAATACAGTTGAAATAATATCAATAGACGTACACTTTTGTGGTCAAAGGTAAGTAATATTAAGTAGATTTGCTATAGCTTTTTCAGTGTAAGTTTTCCTTGTTAGTTCCAATCCTGAAAATAGATAATTTAACTATACATTCATATATAAATAATGTAGTTATAGAGAACCAAAAAAAAACATTCACATATCGCACAATTCTTACTATGCTAATTTTACGGACGTTCATCTTGCATTTCTTGCAACAAAATCGCGCTCAATCACTACTACTTCCACTTCTACCGAACGACATATAAAGCCGTTATGTTCCTGGGCATGATGTTCTGCCTTGCAAATGGCTCGATGCGAGCCGCTCTTATACTGCACCAATCACTGCTGTACGCTGTGCTGCGCTATCCGACTTCCTTTTTCGATACAACCACGAAGGGATCCGTTCTGTCTCGTTTCTCAACCGATATTAATGCGATTGACTTGACACTACCGATGCACATGCGCCAGTTTGTTACCGTTTTGTTTCGGGTATGTTTTGCTGCTGCCATTTTATTTGATTTTTTTATATAGCCTAATTAATATCGTTAACTCTTTTTTTTATTGGCTTAGTTTTAGTATGTTTTGTTTGAGTCCGTTTGTTGTAATTGCATACAATATTTTGTATTTAATAATTACATAATTAATAGATTGTATATTTTTAATATTGCGTGCTGGTAGCAAGACGATTTTTTGGACGAAAACGATAAAACAAAGTCTACATAATTTACAGATAAACATTTCACCGATTTAAAAAAATGGACAAACACACAGATTACCGGGTACATACTATAGTTCACAAATACCCAGAAACATAGTTCACATATACAAAAAAACCAATTGTGTTCCAAAGTCCACTATATTATTTTTGGTTCTGTTTTTTTTTATATCTACAAAATCTATAGAAACATTAGTTGCAACTGCTTTCAAAAAATCTGTATTCTCCATAAATTACTAACGCCAAATGTGTATTTTAATTTAAATAGAAATAGCATCCAGAAGTACTCCAGCTCGAACAATTACCCAAGGGAAGAAACTCTTCTTGACTATCTGACTGGGACAAACGTGGAAATCGTTTGTAATGGCGTTCAACCCACTTTCGTCGCTGCTAATACACATGATGTTTTTGATCTGACGCTATGTTTTCTTGGGTCGCTTGATTTTATTGCTAACGACATCATCTTCTCTGACAACAGAAGCATCTACTTTCAGTTCTGTATATATCCAATCCCGTTGACATGAACTCGCAACAAGAAGTCAACTAACTGGGTAAAATTTCAAGAAAACCTGTCTGCAAAGACAGCTCAATGAGATATTTAACGGATTCTGTAGAGGGTCTTAAGTCTGCAGCAGACCTTGGGTTGTGTTTTGCGAAGAAGTGGAGGGAGTCTAAGCTTCATCTACACTACACAAAACACTCTTGAGAGATCCCTCCGTCAAGAACGTTTCATTGGATTAGCTGCAGAAACTATCTTCACCATATGCCAGATCTGGTCAATCGGGAATTCCCGGAAATGAAAGCATCGACTTTCTTGCAAAAAATGGCAGTGATTCGGGTTTGATTGGACCGGAACCTGTTGTAGTTATATCCTTTATTCCTTTCTCATAAATACATTATGAATCGAGAATTGTGCTAATTATGCACCGTCCAAGGGCATTGCATATGCTTTTTCCCACTTTTACTCGGCCATATTATTGTAATTAAAATTGAATTGGAACACATCCAGGGGATCGGATCTGAAAAATTCAATTTTTTTGTAAATGTTTGTTATTTGTTTTCGAAAAATTCAGTTTTTTTGTAATCTATTGTGAATCCTTTTAAGTTTATGGAATGAGAACAAAATGAAATAATTATATTTATGATTTACACTATTCTTCGATAATAATTAAGTGGGTCTAAAGTATTTTCCAAAATTGTACTTAAACACATACACATACATACACAATGTTTTCATTATCATTTAAGCTTTATAAACATAACGCACTATAACTCTATTTTTTCCTAAATACTTTTCTATAGCGATTTCTTGTTTTGTGTGCGACCTTGCACCCCGAATGGGTTTTCTTTTGGCAGCCGCTGCGATGCATAAATCACTATTGCACGGAATCTTGCGGTCGCCGCTAGCTTTTTTCGATACAACACCCACAGGTCGTGTTCTGTCGCGTTTCTCGAAAGACATCGATGTGGTAGACGTCACGTTGCCCGAGCAATTGTGTGATTTCATTAATTGTTTCTTCGAGGTAACTTCTATATAATCAGAAAATCCGTCTTTCAAAATTTGTCCTTGTACATTGTAGATCTGCGAACATTATGGCAGTTATGTCCTTTATATACGATTCGCTTTGGCATTTGTGATATATTTGTTGTGATATTTATGCTTTTGCAAACTAGTTGATAATATATATTAATTTTAAGAAAATGCACCGGTTATGGGTTCTCCGCTTTTGAAGAAATCATGAAAAAGTTTGCTTTCAGCGCTGGCCAGCTTGCTTAGCGACGTAACACCGGCATTGGCAACTCTGTCTGCTGCAGCCCATCTGCACCGACTCACACTGTCTCGAGTACTTCGGGCACCTATGTCTTTCTTCGACACAACACCGGTTGGTCGAATTCTATCAAGATTCTCGAAAGATGTCGATGTGCTTGACGTCATTCTTCGTGCTCAGATCGGAGGATTTTTATATTGTCTGTTTGAGGTAAACTTATACAGATCACGAATGTCGCATGCACTCGCCTGTCTCACTAATCCCGTTTTATTAGCAAAACCAAACTACGGTCAGTTTTCATATAAATAAAAAATGTGAAAAAGTGTTGGGTGATATTTTAATGCATGACTTTTTGTTGACTAAAATTAAAACAGACCGATAATACAAGCAATTCACTTAAAGTGGATACCAAATTCCCACTCCTTCCAAATCACCATGTCCTTATTATACGTACCATATATTATTTATAAATCGCTACACCCACAAACACTCACATACATTTTACGATTGTACGCACTCACCATCGTTAGTTTTGTAGCCATATTCGCTATTCTCTCCGATCTTGCGCCCAAGCTGGGCACATGGCAGGCGGCCGTCACCTTGCACAAATACATTTTGACCGGTGTACTCCGAGCTCCGGTCGGTTTCTTTGAAACCACACCGGTCGGTCGAATTTTATCGCGCTTCTCGAAAGACGTCGATGTATTGGATAACTCACTGCCCACCCAGATCACCAGTCATTTGGGCTGTTTATTTAAGGTAATCGACAGCGGTGGCTGAGCTGGCCAATATAATACGGCTGCGGCGTGTACTTGACTAAAAATTCTGACGCTCCGCACAAAATGCATGAGAATACTAATACTAATTTTAGTTTTTATTTTATATCAATTATATGTTTAATATTTGTATTTTAGTTTTTAGAATTAATGTAATAAGCTTTGACAATATTTTTGGTGACGGTTTTTATTTAATATATAATTATTTGAAATTATTCAATTTTTAACAAAAAAAAAATAAGTTTATGTTAGGAATTCTTGCTTTTAGTAGTTTTTTTTATTTGTATTTAATTTATATTGCTTAGTTATAATTTGTATATAGCCAATTGAAAATCAAAATGATTACATTTATGAATATTATTTAGCCAGAAATAGAAATATAAACTAACTATAAACCACATTATTAATACGTACAGGTTGTGGCTACATTGGTGGTGATTAGCATTTCCACAGTTATGTTTATGGTAGTGATTCTTCCGATTGGAATCCTGTACTATTTTGTGCAACGATTCTATGTGGCGACGTCAAGGCAGCTGAAACGTTTGGAATCGGTTTCAAGATCACCAATCTACTCTCACTTTGGTGAGAGCATTCAGGGATCACAGACTATTCGTGCTTACAGTGTACAGGACAGGTATGTTTTAAATACAAATTATATAAGAGACCTTTTTTTAAATCTGCATAAATATATTTATGTTTTATGTGTAAAATGTACAATTCATTATTAATTAGGGCACCTAAGTGATTCGGTAATAATAAAAACGGGAAAACCCCTACTGACCGTTTATTTAATAATCATAAAAAAAGCTCATCACTAAATGAGAATGGAGTCGTTCCAACTATGTTGGACATCAATCTCTCAAAAAACAGAAAATTAGAGCTGAATATTGAATCTGACCAGGGACGACTAATCAAACATCTAATTATTAGTCATTACACTTCAGGACGCATGTGTTTCCAATTCGCGTCTACACATTACCAATAACTCAAGATATAAAGCTGGACCTTACGTTTCGCCGGAACGCGTCTCACGATATTGTAAAATCAAAAAAGCTAGTTAAGAGGTTAAAAAATTTGGCCATTCTATTCATTGGCTCTGTTTGGCCATAGGAATTTATGTGCCTTTTAACTATAAGAAAGTCATGCTCACGCAAAACTCGAGTTGGTACGTTTATGTGACAAACAATTGACAACAAATTAGCCGCGTCGAAGCGACATGACAGCAAGTCGAAAATGAAGAGCACTCCGAAATTGTTTCGTCGCTCTGAAAGGGACTCCAACGACAAGATCCTACAGCGGTCAGCATAGGAAGGAAGAGAAAAGTTGTCCTCCCTTACTACAGCCCGGCGCAATGCACAGAGAAGATATTTCTTTTGTATTTCTCTAAACTATTATAATGCATTGCGTGACTTGGATTTCATACAACCGAACCATATTCCAAATGTGATCTAATATGAGCACTTTGTTGCTTTTGTTTCTAGCCTTTATCAATTCTATTGTTGTTTGAGGAATTATTAATAGCATGTCTGGGACTACAGTTTCTTACAATAGCTATGTTTAGTGATGAAATTGTATCAACTATTTCTTTTTTGAACATGTTCCGCTCTCTTGATATGTTAATACATTCTATGGTAGAGTAGTATCGTCACTTTCGTAATCCAGATTTTTAGAAAGTTAGCATATCCCGTTTTGTACAAAACTTTTATATTATTTGTTATAAAAAAATAGGTTAAAGTATGTTTTTGTTGTTCTATTCTATTGAATTACAATTTAGTAATATTTAAACTGCTAGAATTTTTGTGTAGCATTATGTGGACATGATAAATTCAGTTTTTTTCATGTTCAGGGAGTGATTTAAATTTGAAAGAATTTTTTTAGAATTTTCTGAGGATAGTTTTCAAGTTACCGCCTAGGAAATTATGACAAGCCTTATTAAGTGAGTTGAACCTGTTTTTTTACTGATTTTATTAGTAGCTCGATGCTCTGCAGCACTTCTTTTTGACTGTGCGGGATCTAGGGTATTATTATTATGCAAAAAGAAATGGATACAAGATAAATTTTAAAATTTAGTAATTTTATAGAAAAATCGTATCATTTTGTCAATAAGGACTGAGATCGAAACAAATTTCTAACTTTAAATTGCCCTAACTAACCCTAAGCGGTTATCCAATTATAAAAATTCATACCGTTTTTAAAATCAAATTTAATTTCTGATTAAATAGGTGTTCACAAATAATTTGATTATTTGTCTTTGTAGAAATCTGCCAGCTTATCCGGTAACCCTGCCATTAGCGCCTTTATGGTGGCTTCTGAGACCTTTCTTGCTGACTGCACTCCATTTATTTCTGAAATCTTTCTACTCTTTGGCTTCCTTCTTTGTTTCCTTCAATTTTGTTTTGGTCAGAGCCCAATATCTCTCAACAGGCCAAAGCTCTGGACAATTTGGTGTGTTGGCTTGCTTTGGCACTATTCCGATGTTATTGTCTTTGCACCATCTGAGGGACACTTTGCTGTAGTGGCAAGATGCTAGATCAGGCCAAAAGAAAGTTGAAATTCTTTTATTTCTAATAAACAATATTTTCTGGAGGCACTCTTTCACATTAATTTGTTCCATCCAGGGAACTGACTTTTGTTTTGATCTAAATTGTTTCTCGACTTTTCCTCATTCTTTTGCGGTATAATACTCCTGACCTGGAAATTGGGAGAATCTTGACAATACATAAGTTTTATCGTCCATAACACAGCAATCGAATTTTGCGAATAAATCTGAACTTCTTAGCGCTGCGCTGTGCTTCCAGGTTCTTTGTGGAATTCAAGTCAGGTACTGACTGTACTTTGTAAGTCTTAGGGCCCGCAGCTGCTTTGATTTGCCGCCAATTTCCGATTCGAACGCCTTGGATTCTTCTCTAACAAAGCAACGATTTTCTTCGACTTCTGTGGGCATACGAAACCCTTTTTTCTTCCAGAACCGATTTTGTCGGCAACGTTCTAGTCTCTATCAAATTCCTTTAGAACATTTGATACCGTCTTTTTTTAAACTTTTGCCTTGTTGGAAATGGTTTTCTGACTCCATCGCGGAATTTCTTTAGAAAATCGAACAATTATTGATTAAAATAAAAAAATACAAAATACAATTCAAATTTAGTAAAATCAAAATAGAATATGTTTACTAGTAAAAATCATTAGCCTATATAACAAAAATGAAAAAAAAAACTTTGAGAACCTCTCAACATTTAAAATTATTTCTTTTTATTACACCTACATTTTCCATATATTTTCAGATTCATCAATGAATCCGAGGACAAAGTCGACTTTAATCAGATTTGCTACTATCCAAGTATTATTGCTAATCGTTGGCTTGCAGTTCGCCTAGAAATGGTCGGTAATCTGATTATATTGTTTGCCGCCCTATTCGCCATTCTCAATCGGGACACCATGGACGCAGGTATGGTCGGTTTATCCGTATCGTATGCGCTGCAGATCACACAAACGCTTAACTGGCTGGTGCGCATGACGTCCGACGTTGAAACAAATATCGTAGCAGTCGAACGGATCAAGGAGTATGGTGAGACAAAACAGGAAGCAGCATGGGAAATTGCTAGTCATGTATTGCCACAGAACTGGCCTGAGGTGGGCACTGTTGAGTTTAAGAACTTCCAAGTGCGATATCGTGAGGGTCTGGATCTAGTGTTGCGTGGTATTTCTTTCAAGATACAAGGCGGTGAGAAGGTCGGTATCGTTGGACGCACTGGTGCTGGCAAATCTAGTTTAACGCTTGCACTGTTCCGTATCATTGAATCGGCTGGCGGTTCGATTATAATTGACGGACAGGACATTTCGAAGTTAGGATTGCATTCGTTGCGTTCTCGACTGACCATCATTCCACAGGATCCTGTTCTGTTCTCGGGTTCGCTACGTAATAATCTTGATCCGTTTGAAACATGCTCGGACGAGCAGGTATGGACTGCCCTGGAGCACGCTCATTTGAAAGTATTCGTAAAAGGACTTACTGCCGGTCTAAATCACGAGGTCACAGAGGGTGGTGAGAATTTGTCGGTGGGACAACGTCAGCTCGTCTGTCTAGCCCGTGCTCTACTGCGAAAGACGAAAGTATTAATTTTGGATGAGGCTACAGCAGCTGTGGATTTGGATACTGATGACCTTATTCAGGTAAGTTAAAAGTCCTATTTTTCATAAAATTAAATATACATATTATATATATATATATATCTTTTGTCTGTATTTTTAGAAAACCATTCGTACGGAATTCAAAGACTGCACTGTGTTGACAATTGCACATCGTTTGAATACGATTCTAGACTCAGACAAGGTTATCGTGCTTGACAAAGGTCAAATTACCGAGTTTGCCGGGCCAACTGAACTACTGCAAAACAAGAAATCAGCCTTCTACAGCATGGCGAAGGATGCCGGAATTGTGTAATAGATAATATCTGAGTCATCCGAGTACACATCAAGAACAAACAAAATGTGTCTTAAAAACCACCGATGGCATTTAATCTCTGTTAATTACTTTACAAACAAGTGCGCATTATGTACTTAATTTATATGCATATATAGAACACATTTATAGTTAAGTTTATTCACCCCCAGTTAGATGACAAAATGTCTCGCAATCAGTTTTTTTTTTGTTTATTATAACTGAGTTCACTATGTGTAAATTTGTTTATTTAAAACAAAATGTATTGCAATTTAATTAGTTAGTCTGTATTCACTAAAATCTTGCCCACAATTACTTGTATAAAATATTTTTCGCTACGAACGTAAAAAAATCTCTACATAGAATAGCCAATCTACTTAAAATGTACAGTATACAAAAAGTGCCTACAAAAGCGAATATTCGCAAAAATTATACTCGAACGGAGTATTTGTGGCTTTATAATTAAATATTTATGTGTGTATTTAATATAATTACACACTGCAATACAACGTAAGCTAATATATTTTCAGTTACTTTTATATTTATATAAAAAACTACTATTACTTATGAAATATTGTAACTAATTTCACTGCAATTTTATATTGAAATAATAAAGACCAATCAACGAGATTTGTTTTTTTTTTTTTCAAGACTGATAAAGTCCCAGGACAGTCGGATACTACTGCAATGATTAAGATGTCCAAGAAGGAGAACAATATATATGATTATAAATTTCATGATCATCCAGTGTAACTATAGTGAAACACTTTATAATGGGATAGATTTTAAAAAAATCCACGAGAATTGCGAATGGAATTATAATTACGACTTTCAGATTGGACGTATGAATAAGATAATTATAGTTCTTTAGGGACCAGATTAATAGATAACAAAATTTAAATACAAAACTTTTTTATTTTTACTGCCCTGAAAAACAAACACGTTATTAGAACATTAATATAAAAAAATAAAAATACGTGAAAAAACACATAAAAAATACATTTGTTTAGCTTAACTAACTAACCAGCTAGACTATAGCAATTAAATAATTAAATTATTTCTGAAAGGAATGTAACGGAAGAATACTATGGTTTGATGGTATTATTTTTGATCATATTACTGGACTAGATATGTGTGTGCGTGTTTTTTTTTTGTGAATCTCTCGAGAAACACAGCAACATGTACCGTGGTCCTTGTGACGGTTCTACTAGATTTCCGTATAGAAATCCGTCCGCCCAATAGCTAGCATTTTGAATACACGTGGCAGTAGGAACATCGTGTTAAAACCAATCATTCCACACGTAAAATATTTATAGCACAACTCCACAATTGTCTTGTCACGATTCTCAAGTGTACTCTGCGAGTTTCGCAGCTCGTTCTTATCTTTGCCCAATGCTGCACACACACAAGCATAAGATATCGATTTGGCTATCGCACGAGTTGCGACCACACAACACAAACCGAGTACAGTGCGCAACAGCATCATGCCTAACATATCATAACTGGGCCACAGAATCTCGTATGGTGGTTGGATATTGGATGGTACCATGTCACCCAGTTGGTAGTTTAGCCATGCACCAATCTGTATGCCCGCAGTCACGGAAACCGTCATTGTTGTGTCCCCGCGTGTCGGTGTCCATACATCTGAGCTCGGATAGTAGAAAATCATCATAATCGAAATGAAAAGCACGACAATTGGAGAAAAACGAGTTGAAAGAATAACAAAGTCCAGTGCATCCACAATTGGAACCAGTGGTATCATAAGCAGAACGGCTAGAATTAAACCAGCTATTATATCCTAAAACACAGCAATATTTTGAATAGATTAATTCAGGGTCAATGGCATCAAATTAGATAAGAGTGCGTTGACTCACCAAAACACTATGCATGCCAAGATATAGACGACTTAAGCATATGACCAAACACCAAACGGTCGATATTATAAATCCTGTTAAGGCCGAATATTGATACCTATGATAATAATAAATTTTGATAATAATAAAAAAATTAAATTATCAAATAAATCTTACCGGTCCAGCATAAATATAACCACCGAAAATGGCATGCAAACCGAGACCATTGCATGGGTAGATGGCATACCGTACTCTAGTCCCCATTTCTGTTGAAGTCTATACACAGGAGGGCCCGGACGAGGCCATCGAATTATGTCCTTTGCACCTTGTCCAACATACATGATTACACTCCAGACAAACACAACTCTACGACCGACAGCACCGTCAATATTCCAGAACCAAAACGGTATCATGGTCGCATAGAATATCTCATCACCCAATTCTGTGGCTAGAACAAATAAGTAGTACCAAAACCGATTGGTAATTTCGTACGGAAGATTTGGCTTTAGCTCATCGTCTGTTTCCGATGATCCACTCGATTGATTGCTATTATTTCGTTTGTGCAATGTAGATTGATCGTTAGACTCTAGCTCTTCAATAAATGGCTTTTTTTCATTGGTATCTTTGTCCGTCAAGTATTTCACGCCAAAATATTCTTGAATTTTAACTACCAATTTAGGACTTTTCAAGTATTCTATTGTTGACCACATTTTCATAGCGTGCCTTGGGTTAGCTCGTCAGCAGTATACTTTTCAGAAGTAGAGATTTGCAAAAATACTCAGTATGGACGGCTAGACGGACGGTGTTTTACAATTTACGTTATGTTGCATACTTTCATAGATATGTTCGATAAATGCTAATCTATTGTCAATTTGAACAAACATTTACAAAAGCCAAATGGCCAAATGCCATACGCGATTTGCTACTTTACTAGAAACTAGAATGAAAACATTGAATTTGTTGGTTATGTATAGTAAATGTCAACTGTCATTTTATTTTTGACATTTTTTAATTGCAGCGTAATTAAGAATGGTTCACAATATAAAATATTTTACATTATTTTGTAATGATGAATTTATGTAATACTTTATTATTAATTTGGTATTAGTATTTTTGTTTATGTTGTGAGTTTTAAATTTCCACTTTAAATAATATCTAAGTGATTTTTTTTAGGTTAGTTTGCAAGTTCTTTTTTTGACATGTAATAATTATTTAGTTTAATAACTATTATGCAAGATTGTACCTTATTATTTTACGAATATACTACTGTAAACTTATTCATCATAAGTGTTTTAATTCCTGAAATATTATGAAAATGCTAAAATCGGACAAAATACCGAATTGCTGTCAACAAAAGACGATTCCACAACCTCGGAAAAAGGCTAAAATTTTTTGTGTATCCGAGATACTCATACTGAAAAATTCAAACTACACAATGTAAAAATATAACTAAACAGTTGAAAAATGTATTATAATATAGTTTCTATTATAATTAATTTCGCAATTTATGGTTTTAGGTTAAGTTGACAAGAAGCTCGGTTTGATATTTATGGATTTGGAAGTAACTAGGATTCAAAAATACAATCCGATAAGTCGTAATGCTAGCGATTCTTGTAAATCCCACCGCTGAGCCAAACCCGGATTATTCAACTATATTTTTATAAATATATTTTATTATTATTATACAAAAAAGTGTCTGAGAAGGTATCCGCCATTCCCATTCCCGATTTACGCAGATTATTTTATCAACATCAAACTATTGAGATAATGACAGTTCGATCTAAGCATTGCAACGCGTTAAATGCCATGCGTAATAAACTTATCGACACATATGTTTGCTCTACTTATGCGATGTTTTTTATGTTTGTAAATCAACACATATCACAACTCGACACCAGTTGCAATAAAGGATAATATAAAAATTATATTTAAAAATAATTTACTTTTCAAATTAAAACAATAAAACATTTAACAGCATAGCTATATCAACATAGGTTGAGATAATTTGCCTAAATCGCTAACCAGAAGAGTTTGAGATTTTTTTAACACATAGTAATCAAACTAACGTCAAAAAACTGTTTAAAATATATAAATTATCTCCTAAAATAAAGAACATATTTATACCGATATATTTTTTTACTTTGAATTTTATTGTCTACAAACTTTTTTATTTTTTATTACACATTTCATTGAATTTTCTAATAAAACGGGGAAATTCCATCAAAATTTAAAATAACAAGACATTTTATTGGTGCAAAAAACAAAACCCAAAACTCGGAAGTCATATGAAATTAATCCAAAACAAAGGAAATCTACCTCAACCGAAACCGAGGGGTTGGCAACTGACTGGAGTCAGTGTAAGTTTACTTTGAAAGTCACTTGGAAGTACATCGAAGTCACCTGAAGTCACATCGAAGTCCCTCGAAGTCACATCAAAAGTACTCGAA
>JANSTU010048397.1:0-10077 GCA_027564075.1 Bolitophila hybrida | reverse complement strand
TTACTATTTATATTTGGAATCGTGAATCATCAACGTCATCATACACTTATTGTTCTATACAGGGTGCGTGTGTATATTTGGTTTGAACCGGCGTACTCCCATAAACCAGGCCAACGCCGTTACCCACTCGGCTATGGCTATGGTTAGCATAGTAAGATCCAGAAAGGAGGCCCGATCGGTTCTGGTGGAACCGAATAATATATGTACCTCGTTGGGAGTAATATTGAAAATCGTCAACTGAATTCTTCACAAATTCGTTGAACCGCTGTTGGTCTTCATTCCTCAACTCAGACAATAAAGTCGCTTCCATTACCATTCAAAATTAAATAGGCGACCATTCCAGCGGTGCGTTTGTAGTCCCAGTAATGCCTTTCTTCGCCTTTATCGATGAATGCGGACATTTCAATAAAAAAAATGATTAACACAAAATATTGAAATTAAAAGTATAAAAGTATAAAGTATAGAATAAAATTGTTAATGAAAACATTTTTTGGATAGAATTGATCTTGCCGCTTGTGGGGCGTTCAAATTAGGCAATTGATGTTTCAGGAGATAGCTGACATCCTAAAGATATCAAAAACACACACTACTATTTTGCATGATAATTTGGCATGAGAAAGCTGTGCTCGAAATGGGTTTGTTGACACCGGTACAAAAATAAAATCGATGATTCGGAGAGCTGTTTGGCCATTTTTAGGCGCAATCCCAATGAATTTTTGCGTCGTTATGTAACAATGGAACCTGGATCCAAAAAAGATCTGAAAAAAATGTTCCAGGGAAAAAAATTTGCTCGAATAAAAAGATGATTGTTGAAACTGAAGCCTATTTTTCGTAGTATTAGTTATAAAAACTCATAAATAAATAAAAAAAAATGTAAATAATTTAATTGTCCAAAATATTGATTATAAGTTTTGGTCAAAACGATCGATGCGGTTGGTAGGTGTAATTTCTTACTACACGGTTTCTTAGCCGATGGCTACGTGCTACGCGTATGCTACCCCAAATATACCGTTTCTTATCCACACGTTACATCAATGAAGCATATTGATAAATAATGTATACATTAATAGGACATTTTAAAAAAATATATAATATATTTATTAGGGTTTTATTCAAATAAATTATAATAAATATAGAATCTTAAAATAATTCATACATTTCCTCTTCAACTTCAATAAAACCATTTTAGTAGATATTTTTATGAAAATATTTTTATAAAAAAATTGGAATACTTGATTTTTTTAGCTTATATAATTTGGTCAAAAGTCATCAAAAATTACTGCTATTTAACCAACTTCGTATTTGTCTGGATTATCACCAGTTTTAGAAATACGTGTAGTACAACTCGTGCCTTCCCGGAAGAAAAGTGTTAATTACACGATATATTGACTTTTTTTGAGAAAATCCCATGGTGATCAACTTACGCATTTAAAATAGCAGTTTTTTTAAAATAAAATGAACATTTCTGGGAAATAATCCCTTTAAAGGAGACAGGGGTGTCAAAGTTTGAAAATTCGCTATCCAACAATTACTCATTGAAAGTACACTTTAGGAATTACACCAACCTCTCTTTAGCCCTCCCCTCCGACCCTAAATATCAACATTTTATTGAGGGGAAATCATACGTTTGGTGGGCTCAAAGTGTATCCAAATCTAAAAATTCATTCATGTGTGGTACAGTTATAGTAAATAAATCGAAATGCGATTTAAATACCTATTACATAAAAAAGTGTGACATTTTTGATATGTTGTCTGGTTTTTATCTATCTTTGTTTTGTGTGATAGGTCTTATTTAAAATAACCTATCGATTGTTATACCATTTCCCCATCCACACACCTACCCCCCCTCCCTTAACATCCATAAATGGCAGTTTTCTAAGAAATGGGCCAAACTTTGATCTTTCCCACCCTAGAGGAAATCTTTACTTTTAAAAAATGAGCATATTTAGTATCAAGGGGTTCCACCAGATCCAATGGGGAATAAATTATATTTTAGTCCTGCGTCCTAAAGTGTACTACAACCCAAAGTTTTATCAAAAATACAGTAAAAGTCAATTTTAATTTTTTTATTATTTTTTATTTATTTTGCCTGCGGAAAGATCCATTTAAAAAAAAAAAAAAATATGATGGAGGAAATAAGCTATAATATTTCTTTTTGCATATGCTGTTGAGCAGAGGGCATCCTTGAAAATACTGCTAATTGATAAACTTCCAGCAACGTCCCCTTCTTTTATGTTTTTCCAAATAGTTGTTTCACTTTTATCTTCGTTACTAGAACTGGAGGCAATGGTAAACACCTTCGTTTAAGTGTGTTTGAAATGTTTTCATATTCACTGGCGCTTGATTCATCTTCATTGCTCTTATCAGAAATATCGCTGTGACTACTCTGGATTTCAACACGTTTGTTGTTTTAGCCGCTTTGATCAAGATTCCAAGAATCTATTTTCCAAAAACACGAAAGATTTAGCCATTTTTTTCTGGTTATAATTATAAACACTTCTCAAAACCCAATCAACAAATGCATAAAAAAAAGTTTTTAGTTTTAGGTTTTGGCTTAATTTTTTTTTGACACAAACGATACTTTCATGGGATATATTTGTTTGTACATATCTTTTGTTTTTTATTTTATTATTATGTGTTTTACACATTTTTTTAATTAATTTATTTGATTCCAAATCTTAATTCTGTGAAATTATTTTTTTCATTTCATTACCGAATTCATTTGTGTAATTTTGAATTTAAATATGATAATAACTACAATTAAAAAACAACCCTTGACCCATATTTTGCAACATTAAGCAAATAACTAAATCTATTAAATCATACTTAATAATTCTGGCAAAATTAATGCATATCTGCAAAATTACAGCGAATTCGCCCATCCACATTTTGTTTAATTAAAGAAGCTATATTGCGCATATAATAATCCGAACGCTTGGTGCATAAACACAGAGAACACAAACACCTAATCAAGTGTACGCGCGAAAAACATCATTTGCCATTAATTATTTAGATTAGAACAAATAACTATTCATGGGTATTATGTACTATAAATGTCCGCATATAAAATACAGTCTGTGTATAGGATATGGTGTTTGCGCATGAGGGTATCCTTAATTTACATATAGTATTATACGTTTATATGTAATTTGAATATGTAGTCATTTGTACAGTGTTGTTTACAAACTTAAATTAAATTCAACGACCAAATGCAAACGTTTCCATATTTCTCTGGGTATATGTATATGTGTGTATATATATAAAGATATGATCCTGTTTGTGAGAATGTGTGTGTATTTGTGTTCGGCCGGTCGTCGCTTCTGATGCTAATAGAATTTATACAGTGTATTATTTTACGTGCTCCATAAAACTATATGAATTATAGCCACTCAAAACGAACCCATTTATATATGAAAATACAGTTAGTGCGCCCATCAACGCCCACCCCCAAACAACAACAGGCCCGACTTTATGCATAGAGATGTGTATTTGTGTGTGTGCGTGTTGGAGCCATTTTCATAATTGGGAAAATGTTCATCATTTGTGTATGTGTATGTTTGTATATGTGGTTATATATATAGTATATATGTTTTCCGGTAGGCTTCTTTGATTGTATGCGTGCGCAATGCGTGCGAGGCAGCCCTTCTCACACCGACCTCAATACAAATACTCGAAATCCGTTGGCAATGCGAAGAATTCCAAATTGCACAAATTCAAATTATATTAAACGGCACCACACAAACATTTGACGGGGAGCCCACGTGTGTGTGTGTGTATGTGGGCTGCGGGTGCGTGGGTGCGCGCACGTATTTGTGTGCCGTGGCCTGTAGTCGGCGGGCTCCCACAAAATGATGCGAACTTTAATTCAAGTCAGGTCCTTTATGAATATATTGTCCTAATTAACCGAATTTATCACTGTACAGAGGCTATATGGCACGGTGCGACGCGTGTCATGTATACACGGTGAGAGCACTGGGTTGAAGCGGTGGCTCGCAATGAGCGCACTATTAAACCCTTTTCAGTGTAATGTTTTAGTTTGTGTATGTGTGTGTGTACACGTTTCAAATGGTATGAATTAAATTAATTATATTTATGCTATTACACCGAAATTGCTGAGCATTATTAATATTGTTGTTTTTTTATTCGTATATTCGCTTGTGTAAAATGTTTGTTGTAAATGTTTGCAGGCATATCGTTTTGTGTTGTGTGTGTGTGTGCCAGCGATCGCATTTCTGTTTGTTGAGCTTTCCGCTTATAAATATTTTACAATTAAATGGATTTTAGCGTCTATGCTAATTTTGTGGTATTTACAAATTATTATTTGGTATAATTTGAAAATTCGGTGTTTATATTATTCTGTTGTTTTTGTGTATTTGAGCGTGCACGTGGATTCAAGTGTTTAACAGACCATTTAATTAATATTAATATTTATAATTTGTACGCCGGTAATAAATGGTAATTTTTAAAGGTATATGTTGAACAAATTGGATGATATTTTTTCGAACATTTAACATAGATTTTAGGAAAAGTATCGAATACCAAGCATTTAATTCATATTTCTGGCATTTATATAATGTGAAAATTTCGAAGCCTTTTATGGCAAAAATTTGACAGTTTAGCTCGAACGCTTGACAACTCGAGACGTGTGTATTTCCGCCGTTTATTTTGTATTCTTCATAGTTTATATAGTTTTATTTTATATTATTTGCATTTTTTTATCTGATTATGGATCCAAAAAAAGGTTTGAGAAGATTCAGAAGCGATGAAGATTACCGGAAATCCAGACCAAAAAGAAAAAAAATGTTTTTAAACATGTTTTTATCGAAATTGCAGTTTTGAAATCGCTGACCAAAGGTTATAATAGTTTATATTCAATAATAAAAATATTTTTTAATCTTTGTTTTTTTATATAAAAATGGCTATTCTGTAGCCAAAAAAGCATTGTTTTTTTGTGAAAATCGAAACATTAATTTTGACTGACAGCCATTTAGTAAAAAGGATATTTTTTAAATCCATCGATCATATTGCTATTTAACTAAATTCATTGACTTTTTTTGTTTCGCAAAAATAAAAACAAATAAATTAAACCTGGTACAATTTGCATGGGATAAGCTGCCAGGTGTATCTAAAAATAAGTGTTCGACTAGTCGAACGAATTCCAAACCCGCATTTTCGCAATTTGATGCTATACGATCGAAAAAATTGTACTGGCCATTGTGGCTATCCACATTGGAATTTGCAGCAGTGAAGCGCGGAAGCAACAATGATTCGTCGAGAAGTCCGCGGGTAAGAAGCAAAGCCATCAGAAGGACTTCCGCGTTGATGTATTGACTAGCCTCATGCTCACTCACGAAACGCTAAGGGATACAACATTCGATATTGAATCTATATTGCCATGTCGAGATTGCAATCATATTTAGAGTGAAAAACCTATCCGTTGGGGTTTATCTGCACCCAAAATTACCATTTGTTTATACAAAAAGGCAATAAAATAAAATGAAAAATAATTTTTTTAGAATGTATTCTTGTGGTAACATTTTTTTGGTCCGGATGTTACAGTAAGTCTTTTCTCAGATTTTCATCAATTTTTCTAAACATATTATATTTGTATGCTGATCAAACGCATTCCAAGCTCCTCTGACAAATTTTCGTAAAAATAGTTAAATCGTACTTTGTTTGACTACTAATGACTCGTTTTTGTTGAAATTGTTTAGGATTCCTTGTCCCCAAATAAGCTAAGAACAATGATTTTCATAATAAGATTAAAACAAAATTACAACCTGGTCCAATATGGGTTATGATGATATATTCATCGTTGAGTACTTTTCGAAAAAAAATGCATGAAAATTATACAAGTGAAGGTAACCCCGTAAAGTAACAAAACCAATTTTATACTCTTAATTGTTTTCTTTTTCAAATTTTAAATCCAGAATGTTTCAAATGTTATCAATATAGAATTGTTTTAAAATCAAAAATACATAACTCAATTAGCCCAGTTACCCATCTTACACTTTTAAAGGGGGTTCAATTAAGAAGGAAATATGTTAAATGTAAACCACGCTTAAACAAATCATTTTTTACATCTGTTTGCAGATTTGACAAGTGCAGTCTTTGGCAATTTCAACAATATAAAGATTAACAATCAAACAACGTGTTAAAGTAATTGAAGCGTATTACGAAAATGTGCGTTCAAACAAAAATGCATTTCGCGCATTTAGAAATTATTTCGGTCCGCATAATCTTCTTAGTGAGAGTGCAATAGCAAAAATTGTGCAAAAAATCCAATAACTTTGGTCGCTGGCAGATGCAAATACGCCCTCGGACACGCCGTTCAGACGAAAACATTGCTGCAGTTCGTGAGAATGTAGCCGAAAGCCCAAACACCTTATTTCGTCACTTTTTCGTGCGCAGTTATTGAAACTCTCTCCACGACCACCTTACATCGAATTTTGAGGAAGGATTTATCTCTTTATGCCTACAAAATTCAATTGACCCAAGAAGTGACCATTTGAAGCGTTAAACGTTCGCCGATTGTATGCATGAGGAAATACAAACCGATGCGGAATTTTGCCAGAAAATCTTCTTCAGCGACAAGGCCCAATTCTATCTCAGTGGCTTTGTTAATAAGCAGAATTGCCACATTTGGGCTGATGAAAATCCAAGCGCGATTGTTGAGAAGCCAATGAGCCAGTTACGGTACCGTGCCATGATCACCGACTTCTTGTGGCCAGAATTGGATGCTATGGATACCGCAGACATGTGGTTTCAACAAGACGCATTATCTCTCGAAACAGCGAAGACAATAGGCCAACGAGATCATGCGATTTGACGCGTTTGGGCTTCTTGCTTTGGGGATATCTTAAAAGCAAGTTCTATGCCAACCAGCCAACAACAATACAAGAACTAAAAGACGAAATAACAAGACATATTGCTGAGATCGAGGAGCAATTATACAGAGATAAATTTTCGCTAAATTTTATATAATTCTCCTCAAAATCAATCACAAGAATACAAAAAAATAATATAGTCTATATTTATTAACTAAATCATTGTTACCGATGTCTGATGCGCAGTATATATACAATATACAAAGCTGAAAATTATACATCATATTAAATTTTAATCTATACACCTCCAGCAATCGCGTATAAAGTCATGTCCGCGAGCCAAACAAAAAAAAAGTTTAACACCAAAAAATCATAATTTATGGCTTATTTCTTTATTAAAAAGCCGCTCGTAAATTTAGTCTCTATCTCTATGTGTGTGTGTATCAACATGACGCTTCAAAACATAAAACTCCTGGCACGGTTACATATATATAAAATATACATCTACATATATGCACATAAATATGCTGTATATTTGTATATATGCACGCGCTACACGGAGCATGAACATAATAACACAAACAACACAGACTCACGTGTGCCACATTAAAATTCGTCCGGTTTGATTGATGATATTGGACTGCTGAAAAGTGGAATGTTTATATAATTTACAAATACATTTCACCAGTTACATCAAATCAGTTTTAGGGGAGCCACGCTCCACCGGTTGTATGTATACAAATTATACATTCACCTATATATTCATAGGTTGATGAATATATTGTAAATGGTGAGAGATGAAATCGGAAACATTTCGCAGTTTTGAAATTTCAGAATATACAAATCGTACACGGGAGCTTGTGTATATTTACCATTTTGTTTTTGAGTAATTGGGGATGTTTCAAAGATTATATTTTATGATTATGCCAAATTATGCGCAATGAAATTGAAGCGAAAGAATTGTATAGATTTTGGAATGAAATCGTTTAAGATCTTTGTATACTTTTTTAAAATCTTTTACCACTGCCCGAACCAGGAAAAAAATAATCTGCTTGAAAAAAATGTTGGCTGGACGATTTGTCGATATTTTTAATTTATTTTAATCATATAAACATCCTTGCAGTTACTAATGTTTAATATGCCAAAAATTCTCAACACTTTTCATTTTTACGAAAAATAATTCGAAAGATTTTAAAATTGATGCTTTTATAATATATTTCATAAAATAAAAACCTACAATTAAAAAGTGCATTGTATTTTATACAAGATAACCTTTTTATAAATTGCAATAATTTTAAATTTAAAATGTCGAATAGAATGAATATCTGATTTTATATGATTTATAAAACTGTTTTGTTTGAAGGAAAAAACAGCATTCGAATGAATGTTTTTTCTAACGATTTAGTTTAGAAATAATGTCATATTTTATAAAATAAAAGTAAATAGAAAATAATAAAATATTTTAAAAAAATGTCAAATTTTGGGGATAGTCTTCTTTTGGGCTCGGTAACTGTTTATTCCGATGGTGAGCAAAGGTTATGATATGATTTTTTATTACATATGGAAACGCAAAAAATTTTATAACGAAAAAAAATGGGGAATGATCATTAGAAATCATAATTTTTTGTTTTTCCCTACATTTCCTTTACTTTCCTCGACTTGTTTTAGATTTAGAATCTGACCAATTTTCAGACGCCCAATAATTAATTTTTGCGAAGAATTGTCTAACAATTATTCGGTCTTCGACAGGCTGCGCATTTTGTATCTGTCCATTCAGCCAGAGCGCGAATTATTTGGAACGCAATATTCTCCACTCAACATTTTACACGAGAAAGTCACTTACTTGAATTGTTCCTGATTTCCTGGAAGAGGAAAGAGTATTCCAGATAAACACAGAGTAACATTTTTTGGCTACATAGATAATAATAATTTTCCACGATTCACTTTATATAAATGTCCTGCCAATTTTACTCAATTGTTTTCTCAAAAGATTTTCCAATATTCAATTATTTCATTAGAATAACGTAGTGGTATCCTCTCATTAATTCAATGTTTATGTATATTAGTATGGATTTTAGAATATTATTCTTTGGCTTCGATTCACTACACAAATTCAGATGTATGTGCAAAAGTATCATAAATTTCATTTGAATTCTTCACGAAGAAAAATACTGAAAGTTTTTCGGTATTGCCATTTACCACAATTTACCACATTCTAATTTCCAAGGTAATGTTGCAAGATATATTATAAAAATAAACATACATACTTATTTAAAAGGCAAAGTAAGGTATTAATTATTTTTTTATTTTTCTTCCATTTTTTAACTGAATGCATATCTCAAGAATATTGTGTCAAAATTTCAAGTCACAAAATTGAACGACGATCGGTAAGCCGAAAAAACTCGTTTTATTCCAAATTTTTGACTGTTGAAAACTTTAAAGCGTTTTTCTCACAACTCACGTTTTCAAAATCGGTGCCCCTTAAACTACTTGCACCGATCGTTTTAAAATTTTGAACACTATTTCTGTACATAATTTAGGAGGTAACGCCGGTTTTTTTTCTAAATAATTTTTTTAATTTACATAAAAAATTAGCAATTTTTTCTTCTCGTTTTCACTTCAAAGTGCACCCCAAAAATGAAAAATTGAAATTTCGAAAAACCCTTCCCGTATTACCTGGGGAAAGTGATTATCTAATGAAAGAACTTTGTTTTCAAATGATCCAGCACGGAGTTATGAGGCCTACCGCTCTTCTACACAGTCATAGGATTTGAAATGATTATTTGAATAATATAATATAATACAATAATTAATTGCACAGTTGTAAATCTCAGATTTGTTTTTATTCCGAACATTACATTTTTAAGGATGCAGCCCTGACGTATTAAGAAACTGTTCCTACCTCGACAATAACTTTAAATTCAAAATTTAGAACGCAATATTATGGACAGGTGCAATTAGCTATAGATGTAATGATTGTATCAAATTGCGATTATAATATTTATTTTAAATTTGATAATACTTGGAATGTGCATAATATTAATATTATTTAAACTTTTGTTAAATTGTGATAAATTAAACTTAAATAATTCAATGGGAATTGCAACCCGAAGTTTGACCTTTGTAAGGGAATTGTAACCCAGTGTCAAAATGAAAAAATGAAACAAAGGAAGTTTAAAACGTTATAATATATTTTAAAAACTTGTCCCGAAACGGCGGTGACAAGTGTTGAATTGCAAGAGAGTACAAA
>JANSTU010048396.1:0-10079 GCA_027564075.1 Bolitophila hybrida | reverse complement strand
AATTATTTATAAAATTGGTTACAATCATCCGATTTAAGTCAAATATGCGCCGTTTTGTTCGATGACTAGTTCCCAACAACTTCATAATGCCCCTCTTATTGAAGCTCGCTTCCCTATTGGCAAAAAACTCGGAGAGCCAATTTTCACAGGCCTCTTTTGTGGCCAACTTTCGAGTACCAAGCTCGTCGGACAGAAACAGGTGGTAATCACTTGGTGCGAGGTCCGGACTATACGGTGGATGCAAAAGAACCTCCCATTCGAGCTTGTTTTAAATTTTTGTTTTAAAATCGAATTAAGCGCGATTCAAAAAAAGGTTATAATTAATGAAATTCTTTGTCTGTCTCAAAGTTCAGAATCGAAGCCAAAGCGGCTGCCAATTGTCATGGTTTGTTAAAATGTATCTCTTTTGATGGTAAAAAAGAAGTGACCTTAAAATAAAAATTAGTTTAAAAAAAAAAGAAACATCAAATAGAGCGAAGAACACGTGACAAAAGTGAAAGAACCACATTCGAAATTCATCGGCCATCGTGTATTTCTTGACGAATCAAAACTATAAGTAAATTTGGTTCAGTTGCGATGGGACCGTTACCAACACAGGATATAAGAATGGAGTAATTGCTAATCGCATTATTGAGAGCAATGGTTGGTAAACAAAAAAGGGGCCTGGAATCTGGCCAGGGAAAATCCGATCAGGTATTCAGAATTGTCCAAATTATCTAGTACTTACCGATTTGAAAATTAAATTTGAAAAAAAAAATAAATGAAAACAGTGAAAATTATATTTTGATCTAGTAAATTAGATTTTATTTAGATTATTTTATGATCCAAAATAATGTTTACAAATGTTTTTTGTTAATTTTTCCATAGTTTTCTCAAAATGTTGAGCCAATTGCTATGGACGAAATGCCACATAATATTGATGATTGGAGTATTCGAAATTACCACCGTTATTTATTCCGTATGAAATGAAATTTTAGCTAGCGTGCAGCCCGGTTTTGTGAGTACAGCACGCTGTTTAACAACAGCTGTTAGAATACTTCGCTTTTATGTCACAAAAAGGCAGCCCTCTACAACTTTAAAAACACTGGCACAATTTTTTGTCAAAGTTTATGCGCCATTCTGAAAAAAAATCTTCATGCTTTTAAGTATATTTCCTGGATACGCCAGTTGCTAGAAGACATACAATTGGACATTCTTCCGTTCGTATGTAACAACGCATATTTTCTTCATCCGAATAATATTCTTTTGTCAATGATAACAGACCCGAATACATTAATTTGAAATTATGCTTACGTTAAAATTGTGCGCGTGCGTGTGCGTGAAGTTCAATAGCGACGCATACACCGCAATGACCGATTGCAAAAAAATACAAATTACTTAACCACCATGTTTGCAATTCGATATACAAGAACAATTGGAACAATATTCAAAAGAAATTATTGAATTACTATGTTCCATTAGAAAAATTATTGAATTTGTTTATATTTTTAATAATTTTCACAGATTTCCGTTTTGTTCATGTTGTGCATGAATCAGCCCTCGCAATCACCGATGAACAACGTCTGGGCCATACTAGAATCCAACTAGGATCACGTCAAAATTTCACTGACTACTAACTGACTGACACTGACTGACTAATTATATTCGGATTCGTTCAAACTTTTTTATATACGAATAAAATAAAAAACGTTGAGAACATGAATTTAATGATTTTTTGTGAGCTTTAATTTTGAGAGATTAGGGTGGTACATTTGTTTCATTACAGCCAACTGCAAGTAGATCGCACGCCTACACCGATAAATACGATACAAAATATTTCCGTCAGTTCCAGGTGTTTTCGGAAATAAGGATGAACGTTTTCCTTGTCATACATTTTTTGCTTAAGTTAGTACTTCAAAATCGGTAAACAAAATTTATTAAACAATTAGAATAATTCATGGTCACAACTGAATGCATTTAAAATGTATAACTATTATTAGTCAATACAATGTTGATGTCAAAAAAGTCAACGATTATGGTTTAAAAACAAAATAACAATTAATTTAAAAATGTCAATGTAGCAATTATAAATATGTACATTGTATATGTTATATATTAGAAGAGTTCGGAAGTGTTTTATTAATAATATAAGATAAGAATTATGTTAAAAATGAATTATGAAAGCGAGAACATTGTATGGGTCATGGAAGAGGACCTTACCCACAACCTATGTCGTAATTTATATATGTAAATATTTATATCGCGCATGAACGGACGAACGCGCTCACAATCTTAAAGACATTTTTCAATCACAAGACAGAAAAAAACACACACATATTTAATAGACCATTTTTGCCTATCTTTGCGAGACCAATAAAAATTGTCAAACGATAATGTTATTTTAATGGAAAATTAGAGCACAATACAGCGCGATTAATGCGTGTATATATTATTTCAATGGGGGAATTATAAAGTTTTATTGCCACATAAACTGATTATGAATTGTCTTGGACAAATATCGCGCTGTGATTGCTAGATTGCTATATATACGATGAGAACGATAGAATCTGGAATTAAACAAGTGCGAATATCTGAAGTGGACAACTCGTCGGTAATTTAAGAAAAAGTTAAAGTCTAAGTGATTTGGAATAAGTTTAAATAATGTGGAAATTAGCATCGGTGGCTGCCGTGCTACTAGGACTGAGTGAAGTGCAAAGTTATTTCAAGTGCCGCAACGAAGGTCGGTATCTGGATCCCGAGAGTGATTGTACAAAATATATTCTGTGCCAATCGAATAATGACGATTTTAATCAAACTACATTTATGTGTATGTATGGAACATTGTTTAGTATTGAAGAGAGTCGATGTGTTCACGCATCGAATTTAAAATGTGACTATCAATCGCAGCAGACGCCAAAGCCAGATATACCAGACCAGGAAGATCCGATTTCGGGTGCAATTTGTTCGACTGAAGGTCGAAACATTAACTTTAATGATCCCGAGTGTCTTAGCTATGTCTTGTGTACCGGATTTGGAAATGGAACCTACGATCATGAGATAGTGTACTGTCCACAGCCAAATATATTTTCGAGAATCTCACGAAGCTGTGTGTCCCCTGAATTTTATGACTGCCCTGGTGATGTTTCAAGGACAACTTTGGCTGGTTCAGAAAATGGAACTACCATTTCGACTACACCAAGTTCAACTTCTACAGAAACTGAATCAACGTCATTGATACCTGAAAATACAGCAACTGACACTTCTACATCATCATCAATCAGTTCAGAAGCCACCTCCTCTTCAACTCCAGAGTCAACATCATCGACAACTGAACAAACTCCAACCTTTACATGTCCGTCAAGAGGAAGACATCCAACATTATCTGCAGACTGCAATTCGTACATTTTGTGCACAGAACTAACCAACGGAACTTTTGTTCAAAGAGAAATTTTCTGTCCGGATAATACTTTGTTTTCAAAGAACGCAAATAGATGTGTTCCAGAGAACCAGTACGACTGCTTAACAGGTGAGACTCTCACAACTTTACCAGCGACCACAACTCCATCTCTACCAACTGATACAACCGTACCAGAAACATCTTCGGAAAGTTCGACAACAAATGTAGGAACAGATCCAACAACAGTTTCATCATCTTCAACCGATGATTCAACATCTACATCTTCGGAAAGTTCTGCAGCATCAACTACCCAAAGTGATGGATCATCTTCAACGCAAAATGGTACAACTCCACAAGACGCTACATCAACATCAGAAACAACAGATTCTCCTGGGAACAATTCATCAGAAGCCACCTCCACTCCTGAACCTGAAACAACCACTACAGATTTGACTTCAACGGCAAATCCAGAAATAGTTGAAACAACAGTTTCGGTATCTTCAACCACCGATGACACAACGTCATCTTCTGACGATGGATCATCTTCACCATCAATTTCAACTGTTTCTCCTGAGAGCACTTCATCAGACGCCACCTCCTCTTCAATTCCAGAAACTACCGCATCAACTACTGAGCAGCCTCCACCCTACACGTGTTCCTCGAGCGGAAGACATCCAACACTATCGCCAGACTGCAATTCCTATATTCTTTGCACACAATTCACAAACGGAACATTCACTCAAACCGAGATTTTCTGTCCAAACAACACCCTATTCTCAAAGACCGCGTCTAGATGTGTACCGGAGGACCAATACGATTGTTTGACAGGAGAAACACTAACAACATTGCCAGCAACCGAATCTTCTACTCAATCTACCCAAGATGTGTCAAGCACGACATTGAATTCATCTATACCCACTGGTACAACAGACACTTCAGTGACCATTACTTTAGAACCTGAAGCTTCCACTACAGATTTGAGTTCAACGGAAAATACAGAAATAGTTGAAACAACAGTTTCGGTATCTTCAACCACAGATGACACAACGTCATCTTCTGACGATGGATCATCTTCAACGCAAAATGGAACAACCCCACAGGATCTAACTTCACCAACAATTTCAACTATTTCTCCTGAGAACAATTCATCCTCCTCTTCAACTCCAGAAACTAACACATCGACAACCGAACAGACTCCATCCTTTACGGAAAGCTCTTCAACAGTGACAAGTTCATTAGAATCATCGTCTTCAACCAATGGTCTTGAAGCAAATTCCACTTCCACAACATTGCCATCTACTGAAAATACAGATGGTACAACTACTGTAACAATCGTACCGGAGAGTTCTTCACAAACAGCTGGTTCAACGGAATCAACTTTGAGCACCGAGTCTTCGGATAGTACATCTTCTGCCATAACGGAAGAAACAACAATATCCACCGGAACATCGACTACAAATGGGGAAATCGTTTCAACGACAACTACTGGATCTTCAACACCCAGCGATTCAACAACAGCAAATAATGAGTCATCATCTGAAAGTTCTTCACAAACAGCTGGTTCAACTGAACCATCTTTAAGCACCACGGAACTGCCTTTGTCATCCGATAGTTCATCTTCTTCCATAACAGAAGAAACAACAATATCGACTGGAACATCGTCTCCAAATGTAGAAATCGTTCCAACGACTCTTCCCACAACCAGCGATTCAACATCATCAAATAATGAGTCATCGTCTGTGACTGCCGAAGATTCCACAACAACTGCAATACCAAACGAGTTCGAGTGTAGAACAGGTGGTAGGTATCCAAACCAGGCTGCAACGGACTGCAAGAGCTATATCTTCTGTGTACCAAGGGATGGAGGCTATGCTCCACAGATTATCAAGTGTGCCGGAAATACAGTGTTCTCCCCGGAAAAGCTCCAATGTGTGCCCAGTGATCTGTATAATTGTAATGCTGGAACTTCAGAGCCACCTGTAACAGAAAATAATGACAATAGTACTACAACTGAATCTATATCATCAACAGAGAACAGTAGTTCGACAACTGATGCTACAATTACCACAAGTGGCTCAACTGAAGAAGAAGGCACATCGACCGATGCATCAACTAGCTCTTCATCTGATTTGCCAACAGAAGAGGGATCAGAATCTTCAGTTACCCAAACTGCATCCATTCCAACAGATGTGACGTCCGATCCATCTTCAACTACAACTGGAACATCAACCACTTTGCCAGCACAAAGTTCATCGGAGACAACTTCCTCATCTAATCTAACTACTGTTTCTCCAACGTCCGAATCAGAAGAAAGTACCAACACATCAACTCCAGAACTTTCATCTACTACTCTAGCATCAACAACATTGATCCCAACCTCCGAAACAGAGCAATCTACGGTTTCAGTTACTGAATCAACAACTTCATCAGAACTTTCATCTACTACTTTGACAAGTTCTTCATCAGAGGAATCTACAACTGGATCACCTACACCTGCGACATCAGTCACAGCAAGTTCATCCACGGAAATTAATGTACCAACAACAACCGACACATCAGAGACAACTTCAATATCCTCCTCGACAATAGATCCAGAACTCGGTGAAACTCACGAGTCAACGTCAACGTCGTCCACCATAACAGGTTCAGTACCCAATACCTCACCAGCAACGACCTGGCCACCAATTGAGGTGTCTACCCAGCCACCAGAATGTACAGCCAATGACGGTGACACATTTATATGCCAGAGTACCGGTCGATTTGTCGACAAACAATCAATTGATGGTCGTTCATATATATTGTGTCTGAAAACAAATGATGGTCATCTGGTACATGCAGTTGTCAACTGTGAAACAGGTTCCATATTCTCGGCAGACACAAGTTCATGTGAATCTACAGAGAAATCTATTTGTAGTTCACCCAGCGTACAGTAATATTTATATTTTTTTGACGAAACTACTATAATATAGTCATTATAATTATTATAACTACTTGTATACACATATTTATCGTTAAATATATTTTCATAATTATGATGGATATGTTTTATTAATAAATTAAATTGATTTTTCTACTTTTTTTTAAGATTTACATAATTGGGAATATTTTTAGACTTTAATTTTTACTGTATTGGTCTAGCTTTACACAAGAACCTATTTTTATTTTTCGATGCTTCCAGAAAAAGACAGTTTTTAGTGGACGATCAGCATCGAGATTTCGAACGTATCAGCTGGCGTAGCAGCCTCGACGAGCTGCTTAATCATCAGCTTAATTTCATGCCGTTCGCAGCTTACAACAACTTGCGAAAGATGATGTTCATTGCTCGATCGATCTCAACAGCTTGATCGAGATTTATTATCTTTTTTTTAAATCGAAAAAAAGACACAAGGAATATTAAACTGTCGATTTTTTCATTATATAATATAATAAGAACCTAGAACAATTTAAAAAAAACAAACGAAAAATCGAATTAAAAAATATTAAATATTCGATTTATTCATTATATGTTACTAATATAATTAAAAAAAATATTTTTTAAATTTTATATGTATAGAATCTGAAAATAAAAAATGAAATAAAAAATTAGAAAAATCGGAGTACGTTTTTTTTACTGAATCGATTTTTTCAGAAACGACCAACATTAATGACCGGCTGCGACAATCTCGAGCAAGCAATTGCATTACGCTGCGAAATAATACAGCTTCTAGAAAGCGGTGGGCTTGATCTCAGGAAATTGGTGTCAAACAAGAAAAAATTGCTGGAGTTTTTGTAGGAAAGGTGAGTCAGATAACCGCTTAGAAATCGATCCGTCAGAATCAATAAAAAACCACTGGTCTTAGCTGGTTTCCCGGACAGACTATTTGAAGAATTACAAATGTCTCTGCGGTACTTAGTCTTCTCTGGAGTACTAAGAGGCACCTCATTTCCCTCTAGGTTGCGCCACTTGAGTCGGTATCGTGGCTGTACTATTCTTACTCTAACTCTAAACGTCGCTTATTACTAATGTTACGTGTACACTTATTGACAAAATATCAAATTACTTGACGAATATTGTCAAGTTAAGTTTAAACACCCGTCAAGCCATGTCAGTTATTGGCTTGACAACTGACAAATATGCCGGTAGGTGTAGCCATTGGCTTGAAGAATTCAAACAAATCAAGAATGACTGTTCTTCTCGATTCAATAATAACTCACGGACCCACACTTTCCGATTAACTTTCATTTTATCCGGTTGATTTTCTTCCTCATCTTCCTCGGTTAATAAAATAAACCTGCTAAAGCAGCAGCACACATTTTTTGATGTTTTCGTTTCAACATTTTTCAAAGAACTGAACAACGAATGTCATTTCTGTGTAAACACAATTGATTAAAATGTCAAGCCATCCGCCATTTTTGTATTTGTTTCATCAATAAGTGTAGCTAGATGTCAGTTGACTTGACGGGCGTTTTGTTAAGCCAATTTGACATCGTGTAATGGACAGTTCGCACTTAAGCTGTCAAAACCGTCTTTTTCTTGCCTGTATATTTTTAAATACATAAATACAATTTGTATTATATACATTTATACACAAACACATACCGCTTTTTTAAAACATTAAATATATATACAACTTATAAAGGAATACTAAAACTAATTATTGTAATATTTAATTACTATACACACGACGATCTGTTGTGTCTCTATCTAATTGCTCTATCCATTCTCCGTCTGATCCTGTTAGGAATGGTCGGCCCTCTCTTGTGTACTTTCGCGGTAAACTGCAAGTGCCTTGCTGGGTCTCGACGGAAGGTGGCGCCAGCCGCCGCCCGTGTGTATCAATTCCACTGCAGCTGTCCCTAACCAGTAGGTGTCGTCAGTGGATTCGTTACAATATACTCACACAAACATTCGCAAAAAAGTCAGTTTTGCAAACCATCATATTGAAAAAAGCTGCGACTTCCCGTATGTAATATTTTGCAAATATCACCGTATTGTGTCAGGTAGAAGCATGCCTGAACTCTAGCTGTGCTCGAAAATCACAATTCTCTTGCATCTACAAAATTCTGAAAGATTACCTCAAAAAATAGCAGAACGTCAATACAGATTTGTAGCAATGTCGCATCCCGGGCAGTACCAGTACTAGACCTATCCACTCCAACTTTCCTGATGCCCATCCATTAGGAATGAACCTAGCTTTTTTTCTTATACACCGATATGCTGCAAGTTAAGCTATAGCTCCACTATGTTGACAAAGAGGGCAATTCGTTTCACAACTTGGTTAACTGCAGTGGAAACGGCTGGCAATAGTTGGCAACTAGGATTGCTATCGCTAGAACAGATAAACATTATACAAAATAAACACAGACACAAACGATAACGGACATCATATGATACCTGCTCCGTAATAACAACAACACGGACTGACACGTATATACAAGAAGTTGGAAGTTAGTAGGTCAAAACAACAAAAACTTCTTCGAATCGGATTTTAGTGTAAGCTAAATATGATCCTTAATTCAAGCAACTCAACCTGCCATGGATCTTTGAAGCTATCTTGAATTAGCCGGAGAGTAGTTTGGATTTACAACCCAGGCTACAATACAGCCCACGGAGAAAAGACCTATTCTGAATTTACAACTCAGACGATAGGCATAAAAGTGAAGTCCTTGGAGATAGAAACAAAGAAACTTAGAAGAAAAGTCCTATGGAGATATAGGCAAAAGTAAGTATGTAAAAGTTCTATGAAGAAATAGTATAGGCATTCATAATCAAACCATAAAATAACACAGTCTGTGTAAACATAAAAACACAGTAAAAAGTAAAATAGAAAGAATTTTTTAAAAGAAATTAATAAGTAAAGGACCTATGGAGTTTAGGCAAAAGGAAGTATAAGTAAAGTTCTAATAAAAAATGTCCAATAACAATATAGGCTTTTATTCCAAATAAATAATAATCATAAATTTAACATGAAAAATATTTAAAATTTAAAGCTTTTTTGTTTATGTAAACTAAAAATCGAAATTATTCTTTTTCTGACGCGTAAATAAAAAAAGGTATATTGCCTTATTTCGATAAGATGTTTCAGGCACATAACTGCTTAATTCCGGTAAACAATATAAAATATGAAATGAGAAAAAAAATAAATGTTAGATCTTATTGTAAGAGAAAAAAGAGAATATTTGAGACAAGAAAAACCCTTAAAATAGCCAAAATGTAACACAAATGTTCTTTGTATCATAAGATTAATTCTAAAACCGAAATTAATATTTTTTTTTTTAAATTATTATTTCTTAGTACCCTTCTTATGTTTTTAATTAAAAAAGTTAGAATTTTGGCGATTAAAAATGGTATCAAAATAAGGTTAAATGCAAGAATTGAGTGGTTAAAGAATTTGGTATAAAAAGAGAGTCGAATTGTGATGCAGCATTCACACAATCAATCCAGCAGTCAATTAGTTTGAAGAATCCGATGGGGGAAATACATCGGATACTACATCGGCAACAACGACACCAAGGCGATCGAGAAAATCGCCGTCAAGTTCATCAGAGGACGAAAAACCGTCAACTGCAAAGGAGATCATGCGGCCAACTTCAAGGGATGATCGCACTACCAGATGCTGATCATGAAAAAACAGAAGATGAACGAGGAAGCGCGTGAAAGGCAAAACGCCCGCCAGGAGAGTTATGGTAACTATAGAAGGCCCTCAGTATCGTTCGCTAATGT
>JANSTU010048395.1:0-10079 GCA_027564075.1 Bolitophila hybrida | reverse complement strand
TCGGTGCATAGAGATATCTCAAAAATATGCGCATTTGCCCTGCAAAGTTGTTAGAGTCGCGTCAGGGCAAATTAAGAATCCTAACCATCGGGGATGTGTTGTGAGTGTTAGAGCACAGTAGCTCCAATAAGAGTAGCACAGCACAAACAGCAGAACCCGTAATGATCAATGAATCCGCTGTGCGGCATCGCACACTGGACCTATGTCCCACAAGGGATTAAAGGATCCAATGGGAGGTGGCGATGCATTTTTTTATATGTTTTTTTTTATTGTAGTCTATATAGCTAATTCCTTTATTCGATCACACGGTTTCTTCATTTTATTTTAATTAACTTTCAACAAAACCAATTAAACTATTTCAAGAAATAAAAGTAATTTTCAACACAAACTTAAAGTTCATAGTCTTCAACTATATCCACATACATCCGTTATTTCGCACTTGTACGCGCAATTCGCATGCAACCGGTAATTTCAATAACATGATTAATTGCATATATATAATTATATACATATATATAGCTCTAAATTGTGATTGACCGACCAACGATGGCTGACGATAAGTGCTTACATCGTGGTTAGTGCAATTGCGTTATATACATAATGATAGAATATATATATTAAAGTTAGCTCAAGCTTTCATTTACATGTACCGCGGGCAAGTGTGTGTGAGTATACCAACTATAAATATGCATTTAAAACTAGCAAATAAATGGAACTAGGCTACGCGAGTGCAATGTTTAGGAAATGTGATTTGTTTTTCTTTTAATGAGCATCGCTGCCGGCTGGCTTTTGTGTGCATACAAAACACACACACAAAGCGCACATTTCTTTTTATTTCTATACACATTTCATCTTATACACATAGTAATATATATTTAATATTGCAATATGCGTGCACACTGCGATATGCCTTGTCTCGTTGCACTCCAATGAGCATGGTAATTGTGCAATTGTGCATGGCAAGCCAAAAGCGTGTAATTTCATTTAACCACTATTTTGTGTGTGTGTGTTTTTATTTTGTGAATTATAATTGAAATTAACCTCAGGATTGGTTTTAGTGTGTGCGTAAAAGTTCTTAATGTATGAGTCTTAAAAACATTGACAATTGAAAACAAAAAAAGAGGAAAAGGATAATTTGTGTGTTTCATTGACACAGTTTTATTTCCATGATACAAATTTATAAAGCGCTTATAGCTTAAACTATAACAGACAAATAATACAAAAATGCAATGATTAGTTGACTTTGCTTACAACTGCTTACAAGTAATTTAGTTGTTAAAAAATCAAACAAATCATCCAAAAACTTGTTGTCGCTATGATTGATATACCTTTTACATGCACTTTGTACTTTCATCCTCGCATAACATTTTTTTTTCATTCGCTTACAATTACTGACATGTGCTTACATGTGCTTACAAGTGCTTACATGTGCTTACAAGTGCTTTAAATTATGATGCTCAATTCAATCAGTTATTATCAGTATTACTAACGAAGAACACACCTTAAGCAACAAACAACAAAATATTTTAAAACTGTACAATTTATATATATTCATAACGTAATGTATTACATCACCAGAATCCTAAGATGTGTTCTAGAATCTAGATGCAAAATATATTTATATATAGTATACACAATAAATCATTACAATCCAAGATAAATGATGATGATTCACAGTTCGCATTTATTTCTTAAATGTACATTGAATCGACGTTGACCGAGAGCGCCTTGTGTCTCCCAGTGCTGCCTTAATAGCTCGTCTTATAAAATATGCTATAGCTTTGTTCAAACCGCATCTAAGATGTAATTCTGCGCGTACACACCGGCAGATTAATAGTATATAAACGAGCAAATATAGTACGGTGTGTTTAAAACGGAATGTCCGTCATTAAAAGTAATGAACTCTAACGAACGACATGACAGTGCGCGGCGGGCATCTATATAGTCAGGCCACTCCGTGCGCGCTATATATCCATGGCTTATCTGCATATGATTCCTAATTCACTTCCTGCAAATTTGTATATGTGTCTCTGAGGCGTTCTCCTTCTCTGCTATATTATAATGCAGAGTATTACATATATACATCGCAGGTCGTCAGAACCGTATAGTCGATGTCGCGCCACTTAGACTCGGCGGAAGAAGTGGCTTCGTCGCGTACTCGCGCATAAAATCACACCAACAAATAAGACACGGTGTATTTATTTTTCGCTGTCGAGTATTACACGACGATGTTGTACATTTATATGTATACTTATATGTAATATTTGTCTAAGCCCGCATTAGTGTTGAGCGTCTTTCGCACGCGCTCAAGTTGACTTTATCGCTAACCGCGTGTTTCCTATATATAATATATACATACTATTTGTATACAAGACTGTGCGGCTGATGCTTAGAAAGTGAACGTGTAACATTAATAATCCGAAAAAACATAAACGATATTTCCTCTAGCGATTCTATATCGAATCAACTTACAAATATTATGTTCCCATGCTCGCCATTATTTTTTTTAGTGTGACGGGAGGGAGTGTATTTCACGTGCAAACACACTCCAATAATAATTAGAGAATATATATTTTTGTAAGCGGTCAAGATCGCTGCAAAAAGATATAAGAAGGCGCGAAGGTAAAGATAAGCATAATATATGTTTTATTAATTACACATCCACACGCCGTTGGCTGAACTATTACATGTTTGTTGTTTTTTTTTTTGGACCTCTGTTTTTAAAATCTCCAAATTAAAAATGACTCGTGATCGGTGTTTTGTATTTGGGAATTTGAATAAAACTCAGCGCAGCACTCGCAAGATTGCGTATACTTAAGAAATTTCAGCTTGTTTTTAGATGTTCATTGTACATGTAAAGAGCCAACAATGGATTTTTGGCATGTCATCGTTTTTGTTGTTTGTGTGCAATGTGAAACGGTTTGCGCAGCAAGATTATGACGGACGGCAGTCGGTTGAGTAATGCGATTAATTGTTGTCGCACCCGCTGGTCGTCACCTCGAAATAGTGTTTTGAAATTCAATCAGACGTATTTATTGTACTGTTCGGAGGATTTGTAATATTATTTATGACTCTGGTATTATTTGGGTCAATTTTATTGAGATATTTATGAAGAAATCTATACATTATATTCAGTACTGAGTAAATGCATACTTAAGCTAACGCACCATTGACGCGTGTTTTGAAACAGGTGGCGGCAAAATTGTGTGCACTGTTTTTATTTACACCGCGACAAATCATTTAACAATTAATTTTGGGTATAAATAAGCGATCAATAATTAATGTTTGTGTTTCTAATCATTCAAAATTGTACTCCTATTAAATAAAAATGACGGAACACGTTTTATTTAATTATTTAATTCAAAAATATTTAGATATGTAGGAGTACACACATTTTGGAGGACATTCTTGAATTATTCGGCGCATAATTATTTTATTTGGTTAATAATTTATTTTCACACAAAATTGTTGGCTGATGTTATTATATTTTTTCTGACTTTTGCCGTTTATAGACATTTACAAACGAAAAAAATAATAAGCATTAAAATCAACGGACTTTTCATATTGAGATATCAAAAAGGATAGTATTTAATCCCATTCATGCATTTATAAAACTTTAATCCTGTCATCTTTAGAATTTAGCATCCTTAAATGTTTCGGCAAGTCGCCGAAAAAGTTGCATAATTCGGCGTTTTAAAAATGACCGGCTCAATTTGTTGCTAATTACATGGTGAACAACTTTTGCATTTAAACATAGCTGTTCTTTTCAAAGAAAAGTGCAGAAAAGTGTTAACCCCTGAAGCCTATTTTCCGTTATATTTTTTTCTAAATTATAAACAAAAAAAAGAGAAAAAGTCAGAAAAACATAAAAAGTAGATATTTTAATTCTCCATAACTTTGAATATGGAAAACGTGAAAACAATGGAAATAAATAGCTAAAACCAACAAAACAGTTATTTGATATAATAATAATTATTATTTTACGCTTCTTTATAGCATCTCAGAGGAAGCTGGGACAAAAGTGCTTCAAAAACCGGCATTAAACTGACTGGACTACAAACTTAACTTGAGTGAAATGTCTCTTTTTGATATAATATATATAATATATATAAGGTCAATTTGTAATGTAATCCACTCGAAAATATTTGTGCATTCAACCATCAATGCGATGGATAGAAAAAAATACTTCAGTCCTCGTAAGTTGTTCCCATTTCTACGCGTTGCCTGATGTCTTTTTTCATTTGACCACGTGAAAGAGCGTCGCAAACACTATCCAAATAGACAAAAAGATCGCCGCCTATAATTTAATGTTATCATCGGTTGATAGCTCTGTTCTAATCTATTTACATCACCTATGTCATGAACTCTGTGCGATAACCAATAAAAAGTTTTTAAAACTAAAGATTTAGTGAAAAAATGCAATGCATTCTTGTCAAAAATGCAAAATGCACACCTCTATTTGATAGAAATACACATTTGATAGAAATTCAACACATCTGCAAATCTGCGTTCAAACAATAAGACTTAAGCACCAGCTCGTAGAGCTTGTGCACAGATTTAGACCATTCTCGGATTCGCCTCTACGCAAAACCATCTTTTTTTTTAAATTTTAGGCTATTGCCCCCAAAAAATACAATAAAAACCCATTTAACAAAAGAAACTAAATTTTCTCTCTTAATATTACCTTACATTTGCCTTGGCCACATTATTTTAAGATGATCACAATGAGTTTGACGATGATGGATGATAATGGCGGTGATAGAAGATGATGTTGATTGTGATCAAAGCCCGACTTTTGCGAGGATGTAACGAGAGCAAAAGATCGAAAAAAAGATATCACAATATTTGCGTATTTCACATCTACGGGGCACTTTCTTTGCTTTATACGCACGTTAAATCACAAGCACACAAACGTATATATTAATATAACATCGAAGATTCACACACGGAAATTCTGTTATCTTAACGACACGCGACACAATCCACACACGACACACACGTAGATCACTTATTCAATATATTACGCAGTTCTTTTATTCTTTGTATTGCACGCGTGTACAAGACCGATCATGTTTGATGCCAGAACTCGCAGAACGCAGAGAACTCAAAAAGGACAGATCATTGTTGCCAATTCGCGTGCTCAGCTCGAATATGTTTACGTGGCGTGTGCGTGCGTTTTCGATCGCTTGTGTATTTATTATGTTAATAAATATTATTCTTCATGTCCTTACTTTCCTAATTTATTATTCATATTCAGTATTAAATTTGTATTTATTTCTTATTTTATTTGTTTATTTATATTTAGTCGTATAAATAGATTAGTTTATTAAAAAAAATTAAAAAAATTGCTATAAATATTTCCTGAATCGGTTGTGATATTGTTGAAACAAATAATTCTTTAAATTTAATGAATTCTCTGAAAAAATGTCATCATAAATTGATAGTATTTTAGAAGTATCCAAGTTCGCGCTAAATATGTTATATCAATTCATTATTATTTTTTGAAATGACCTTCACTAAGTCGTCGTCAATATACTTCCTGATAATAAATCTCTCCATTTTTGGTATTATTATCATATTATCGTTTTAATTGGCAATGTAGTTAATAAAACAATTATAGTACTGTAATAAAATATTCCACTTTCAGATTTTATTGATTGTAATTTAGATTGAATATTTATATATTTTGGATGCTCTCTCTCCTTATCTCAAATAATTTTTGGTATTCATGGACAATTCAATAAAAAAACAAATTTCTCAGATATTCAATTTTCCCACACTTCTGTAAACAATATCCATCAAATTCTAATAAATCCATCAATATCGTTCGCACTGCTGCCTTGTTGTCATCGAGATCTCGTCACGCGCAGTCGTAAGAAAACTTTCCTTTCGCATCACATTTATTTAGATACACACGTGCGCAATCTTCCGCGAAGCGCAATCTTTCAACAGAGCGCGCGCGCGAACTTTGCTTTGTGAACCGTATATTGACTTTGGCACAAAACGTGTGTACATCATAGCATAATTTAGCAAGTAATTTCCCGCACCGCACAAACGAGACAATCGTGAGCTCGATTGTCGCATATCTTGTATAGTTGTAATTAATTTATGTTTTATGGTAATAATAAGTTTTCTTCGTTTTGTTGCAGGCATTTGTGAATGCAGTGAATGGTGGTAAAAATATCCAGACGGCTCTGTTGTCACCGTCAGCCCAGCGACAGCTTATTCCGGTCGGACCGCGTATCGTTCATCAATCGACCAAGACACACAAGACCATCGATACCGAGGACACGGATCTAAAGTATTTGGCACAGCCGGACGGTACTTTGGTTACCGAGAAGAAGAAAACCACAGAGCACGAGGAATTGTTTGACGAGGATCTGCCCGAACAGGACGACACGTCGACGGGCAGTCGAGAGCGAGTCGATCAAACGGTATAGGGTTTATTAAAACTGTTTCTGATTTACAAAAATTGAAGAAGATTGCCAGTTTGTTGTCAATTGAGACACTCAATGGAAATACATGTTTCAACCAATTTTTTTTTTTTTTTTTCAAAGGAGTCCTCTCAAAGATTTCACAAACAGCGCGATGAGCAAACCGTCGAATACTTGGCCGACGGTAAACTAATTGGCAAAGAAATAAAGTACGCTGCCGAAACCGAACAAATGGACCGTGATGGACCACGCGAGAATCCAGCGGATTGGGATAGTCTCTCGGAGCGTGTGCGCAAGGCCAGACGCTTACAAAAGACTCTGTTGCAACAGCATCGTGGTAAGTATTCGGAATTCTAATTTTTATTGGATTTACAATTAATAATCCCTGCAACGTATATTTGTAATAGAAGCACTGTTGGGCGATCGCAAAGATGCACTCACCGAACGTCCGCTGGACTTTGACAAGGAAGAACAAACACGCAAGGGTGAAACAATTAAATGGCTCGAGAGTCACTTTGGCAGTGAGTCACGTTCTTCGATGGAATCACGTGACGATGACATCGAGCCGACGAAAAAGTCTTTTTTCAATGTAACTATCAAGTCAAATCCGACAACGCCATCGTCGCCGTCGGCCAAGCCATTTCCAGCGCCAGACTATAACGCACATTCGCCGGCTAATAATGTTATGATTCCGGAACGTGATACTGCCAAGACAAAGTACTTCCAGGGCATATCAGAGTGGTCCGAGCGCAAGGACTCACCGCCAAAGCAAATGCCCGAGAAAAGCTTTCACGATGAACTAAAAGGCACGTTGGAGAAAAATCGTCTGCGACAACAAACAGTTGCCTCTCGTGATGACCTGCGTCACTCAAGGCATCACGTCAACGAGACTTCCACGTTGCGTCGCAAGGAGGAGCCTACAACGCAACGACTGCATGCAAAAACCGACATTCGTTATGGATCTCGTAATGATGTCCATCAGCGCCGTGACTCCAGCGAAGATTCACGTCATCTAAAAGCACAAAAAGAGGACCTAGGATACCTGAGTGGCAGTCGAAACGATGTTCGTCTGCGCAAAGATTCACACGATGAACTATACTCCAAGTCAACGAAACAAAACGGTCATTTACATCGTGAAGATTCCGGATACGTAAAGGACTCTAAGGAAGACGTACGCTATCAACGACATGGTCGTGAAGACTCGTTTATTCGTGACAGTGGCGAAGATGAACGTCACTATGGACGTGATGATCATAAGTTACACAAAGAAATCATTCAGCGTGACGACTCAGCATACATCTCGTCGTCCACCTATTTCACAGCTCCACGATCACCGAAATCACCAAAACTACGTACTCCAGACAGTGGTGTTCGTAGTCCATCACCAGAGAACTACGATTCAGAAGATATTCGTCCAACAGTGCCACAACGAAAGCGAGTACTCGAGAAAAAACTGCGTCTCGCCCAGACGCAGTACCGAGACGAACCAGCGCCAGACTATTCACCGCCGTCACGCAGTCGCTCCATATCACCGCCCACCGCTCCGCCAATGCAACAGCAGCACAACCAACACGAAGGTATAAAGAAATACCAACGAACTCGTTTTGCCTCGGAGACACCGCTTCCGACAAGCGCCACCTCTACCACACAAGCACAAACGTCTAGCTCTGCCACAACGGGTACACCGAAACCGACGAAAGTCGGTTCTGTAATCGGAAACTCTATAAGGAAACTTGTCGGCAAAATACGATCGGCCAGTGCGGAACGTAAGATGAAAATGAAAACAAAACGATCGCCATCGCCGCCAAAGTCATCGTCACAACAGCAACACCTGCAACAGCATCCGAAGTCAATGGTGACTAATGGCAGTTCCACATATCAACAGTACAACGTGATTGACAGCCACATAAGCGGCAGCGGGCAAGGTAATCGCGATCGCGAATCGAGTATTGTCAGCAGCAGCGTCGGCGGCAGACGTGATCGAGTACTCGGTCGGAGCACATCGTCAGACGCAGAGATGGCCATTCCGAAGCAAAAGTATTATCTGGGCGAGGATCCCTACGGCGGCAGTATTTACGGCAAGGAGAACCGGTACGATGCTGGCGCTAGATCACATCAACGACTTCACCCCAGGAGACAGCGTTCCGAGGACATAGACGTTTACAGTCCGTCAAGGTAGGCATACACATTTATTATTATTAATAAATTATTCTTCGTCGATTAACTTGGCATTTTCTTTACGTGTGCGCACTGACTCGTAAGCACGTTTAATTGATTTCGTGAATATCGCGTGCGTTGCATTAAAGTGCTAACCAAATAATACAACAAGTTTCTTGCGCACGGCATGCAAATTTGCAATTGATCTGTCTATATAGAAGAAAACGAAAATAAAATAAAGTATACATATATAAAAATTAAAAACTCGTAAACCATTTCGAAATGGCGTGTGTGTATTTGTGCTGATATCGTAGAATTGTCACAATAAATTATCGCGAATCTCGACGGTTGAAAACTCGCACGCACGCATTTCCACTTTTGCCCACCACCTCGGATTTTGTTGATTGCTTTATTGCTTTATTGGTCGACTATTTGCACCGCGGCCGTCTAGCGTTGAGAAGATGAAAAAAATAAATAATATTAATCTATATTCTGTATATATAATATTTGTATATTTATATATATTATAAGTGCAGGTGTTTTCGAGCGTACATATTCTAAATACATATGCGTTCTAACCTTGTGCGCATACCAAATAAGGAGTGGCAATGACGTGAGGCGTTCGCATAACAAGATTTCCACTCAATTTAAATGTATTTATAGATGTATCGTATAGAGAAACAAAACAACAACAACAACAGCAACAACGATCGTAACTGCCTACTTACTTTTATGCATTTTGTCGATGTTTTGTTATTGTGTGTGTCAGTACACGATTCAGCGAATTGGAATTGGCAAGCGATTCATTAGAGAATGACTGATTCAATTAGAGCTGATTTCTAGTGAACGAAATGTTTGATTGAATTGAAATAATTTTATATTTTAATTTTAAATTTGTGTCGGCGCTAGTGCTAGTATAACATACATGATGATTGGTTTCCTGGTTTAAATAGAGGATTGTTACCTTGTAATTGATGAGCTTTTCAGAACCCTGGTTGAGTTGAAGAATTCTTGTTTTTTTTTGCAATATTATTACTTTGGGGTTCAGTTTGGACCACTTTCTCTGTGGTAAAATTGACAATTTTCTCGCATCGCATTTCGCTATGGTAAAATAGACCTATTTCTCTATGGTAAAATAGACCCTATTTCTCTATGGTAAAATAGTCCCTATTTCGCTATGGTAAAATAGACCCTATTTCGCTATGGTAAAATGGACTCAATTTGGCTATGGTAAAATGGACCCTATTTAGATATTGAAAAATGGACCATTTTCTCTATGGTAAAATGGACTATTTTCTCTATGGTAAAATGGACCATTTTCTCTATGGTAAAATGGACCATTTTCTCTATGGTAAAATGGACCATTTTCTCTATGGTAAAATGGACCATTTTCTCTATGGTAAAATGGACCATTTTCTCTATGGTAAAATGGACCATTTTCTCTATGGTAAAATGGACCATTTTCTCTATGGTAAAATGGACCATTTT
>JANSTU010048394.1:0-10079 GCA_027564075.1 Bolitophila hybrida | reverse complement strand
ACAGCATGACACGACTCACACGTGATCTGTCAAAAAAGGCTATTGAAAAAAGTATCTCTACTTGAATCACCCATTATTATATAATTATTTTTAACAACATAAATTGGTATGTTAGACAAATATTTTCATTTATTTACACATTTTAAAACTTTTCGCATATATTTTGATTAAAAAAAAACTAAAACTGTAATTTTTTAATGCGAACATTTCTCATTCATTTAAATGATTTTTTTAATGATCGTGTTAAATCTGAAAATGCATTGCATTTCAATAAGTATTTTACTTTAAATTAAAACTACTAGTCCAAATTATGGTTCTATAATATTTACAGCACAATGATTTAAAAACAAATAAAAATGTTAATTCCCATAGCCATAGCCGAGAATGTAGCACTTCAGAAGGTTCCTCTTGCTATTAATAGCCTATTTCTGAAATATGTTATTGATTTGGAATAACGGAACATCAATGCCATCAATTGACATATACACACGAACCCTGTATAGAACAATAAGTGAATGATGGCGTTGATGATTCACGATTCCGAATATAAAATAGCAAGATCGATCTCGGTGCATAGAGATAGTTATCTCAAAAATATGCGCATTTGCCCTGCAAAGTTGTTAAGAGTCGCGTCAGGGCAAATAAAGACTCCTAATCATCGAGGATGTGTTGCTAGTGTTAGAGCACAGTAGCTCTAATAGGAGTAGCACAGCACATAAGCATGACCTGACCAGTCGTGTGAACCCGTAATTGACAATGAATCCGGTGTGCGGCATCACACACTGGCCCTATGTCCCACAAGGGATTACAGGATCCAATAGTTGTACACTGTAAATTTCATATTAAACGTTTTTAGAATATGTTCGCATAACACACTGATAAGAGTACGAATCATATTTGTTTTATCATACAATTTCGATTCAATCGAAATATTTTTGAGCTAATCCAAGATAATCGTTGGATCGCGGCGTTACAATGATATATTTGCGCAACAGAATATACACAAATACAATAAGAGTTCAGAACTGATTAGATTATATTGGATTTGGCTAAAAACCAATGAGCATCACTTGTTTTGTTTGATAGATTGTTCAAATAAATAAAATGCTATAATTTTGTCCTTAAATTCATACAATTTTCTTAAATATAGCTTTAAAACCCAAATCATGGGAATATGGTATAGAATTATATTACACAATTATTAAAAGGAAAATGTCAATGAGATAAATATAGAAAACTATATATTATATATGACCAACCACAATTGTCACTGATAGCTTAAGGCAAACCACCCTTGAGAGTTCCTGACAGTACCCTGTGATTGACACCTTTTTTATTTAACTCGGACAAATTACAACAGACACAAAGTAGTGTTGTTGATGATTATAACTCAAATCCTAATGAAATTCACAGCTTTTGAGTATGGCTTTAAAAATCAACCTTTGAGAATAAGAGATAGAGCTATAAATAAAATGAAATGATTAGTGAAAGTAAATTAGCCCTGTGATGGAACCCTCTTAAAAATATGTCGAGGTCAAGGCGACAGACAATTTAACCACCTTAAAATGTCGTACCTTAAATTGTCGGTACACGCGACAGAAGATATTTCGACCTCGTTTTGACTAAAAGTTGTAAAATTTGATTGCCAATTTAGATATTCGTATTATCATGAAATTTTGCACTAAACGGTAGTAAATATTTAACAATAATGTTAAAATTTAAAACCTTTTAATTATGGTGTTTAACATATTCTTTTGTGCAATTGTTTAACTTTTACACAACACATCCCTTATGTTTAGAAGTCCTAGTTGGCCCATTGCAGGGTAATATATTTTTTAGTTATTTCTATGCACCCAGATCTCTATCTTACATTTATATTCGGAATCGTGATCATACACTTATTGTTCTATACAATCAATCCAATTGCCTCTAAAAAATTAACGCGTTAAGGTAAACATAACATAACTTATTTAACACTCGTAAAATCCAATCGCAGCAGCTGATTTGAGATCCACGGTGTTACCGCATTCCTCGCTATAATGCTGGTGGTGGTGGTGTGAAACTGAAATTGTAAACAAACAAAACAATCGCCGAATGAATTTCGTGTTGAGGTTGATCCTGACACATCCACACATGCGCACGTTTTCCATTCGTATAAAAAAGCCATCATTGGCGCACCGTGTTCTCCCTACAAGATACAAGACAACCTACATCTACATTCATAGCGACCACGCACAAATACACTCACATGAATCGCACACACTAATAATACGTATCTTAGTGTGTGACTGTGACATTTTCACTAATAAAATAGAGCTCACACAACACATTGCATAATATCACACATACCCCATGCGTATGTGTGTACATAGGACATCCATATATAATCAAATATTAGTACATAGTCGAAGGTGATGTATATATAATGTGTGTGTGCGTGTATTTGTGTGTTTCAGTGTGTGCTGTCTGGATGGGTGAGTGTGAGAGCATGGATAAATGTGGTAAGTGGGTTTTATGTGTGTGTATATATATATATATATATATATGCTTTCATATCCGTACTTTTACACTTGTGTCTATATAGGTGCAATGTTATTGTAGTATCGAGTGTTTTGCAGAGTTGCTGCTGAGTGCTGACTCGTCCGTCTGCTCTTCTGTTGTGGCTGGATGGTGTGGCGTGTGGAGTCCGTTACGCGTGTGCGATGTGCCGCCACGCGATACACAAACCCACACACACACACACACACGTACACAATTCTGTGTGTGTGATTTTTGTGTATAGAAGTGTGTAGAGAGTATAGATGTGTTTTCTTCGGTGTTTACTCTTTTGCTGCAACCTGTTACATTCAATTGTGTGTGAAATAAACGCATGTTTTCACACATTTATATGAAATACATAGATATTTTAGTATGCATATTACATACATCTCTTATTTTTCTCAGTGTGTGTGTGATAATGTTTGTTTGTTATTTACGTCAGGCCACTCACATGTCCATGACCATGCTGCTTTCGAAACATGTGCGCGTGTGCAAGCATTATGCAATTTGACAAAACAATAACAATGCATTTCTGGTGTTGTTGGTTTGTAATATAAATTTGATAATATGTGTATGTATGCTAATTTGTTCATATAACTTTATATATTTTGGGATAACTAATTACTAATTAAATGCCGGTAATGGTAACTAAATTAGTAATTACCGTAAAATGGTATTTTTAGTTGAATCTATCTTTTTGGCCAGTATTGCTCTACATAATTCACAGATAATGACACACACACACACATATACACATACCACATACACTTCCGCCGCCGCTACACACAGTAACCCCCAAACTAACATTTCCGTTGCTGAATTACTAAACAAACAACCCACTTTACACACTGCTTTTTGTGCGCAATCCGGCGTTGCGCTAAATTCACAGATGCCCTACTTGCAGTTGACTGACGGTGGGAATATCACTTTACAGAAAGATGCTAAAGGAGCCATAACACACACTAATAAGGGAGTTGTCCGAAGGATGTACGTTGTGAACGAGCCTTTTACGCAGCCCACATCGCAGAGGTTAGTTCTAATATCTTTAATATTAACTACAAACTTTATAAATATTAACAAGGAATTGTCAGCTAATCAACTGTTTGTTCTATTTTACAGCAACTTTCGTGTGATCACGACTGGCGGCACCAACTCGACCATTGCCCATCATAAGAAGCACGACGTTCTGAGTATGGGCTGTGATAAAAATTGTAATTGCACAGACAACACCTCTTCTACCTCTACGTCTACTGCTACCGCAATCACTCCGGCATTCAGTGAGTCATAGTGCTCAGTACACACAAAGTTTTATCTCTGTTCCGACTTCTGATCAATGATCATGATTTGTGATGTCTTGTTTGTCCAATCTATTAATTGTTAAATGTTAATTGTTTTCTTTACATATTTTTGTTATATTATTTGAAACTTAAATGTTTTCCATGTAAATCCAAATCAAGCGACTAGAAGACACTTCTTTACATTACTATATAATTGTTTGTTCCGGATTTGCTACAGAGAACTCACTGTTGTTGCCGCATTCTGGTGGTTGGATGATTGCTGTAGAAGTAGACACATTCTCATAATATGGTGCTTAAAAGTTTATATTGAAAACAGGAATGATTTGGTGTATGTAAATCTCGTCAACAACAGCTGATTGAAATATTTCAACTGTTATTGTTTCTGAACAGATGACAGTCTCTATACTCAATAGTTGTGAGTTAACGGTACTTACATTCGGTGAATTTGGTTTTCATGTATAAATGTTAAATGCTTTAAACATAACTAATATCATATTTTTGGTTAGCATTTCGTTGATTTATCATTTTGTTATTTAGCTGGTCTTATTTTGAAATTTTGATGATTTTAGAGTATCATTAGATACTCCAGTGAGTTAAAAGTGTTTTTTCCATTAATTTAACGTTAAATTTGTTTCCTTTTCTTTTAAAAAAATTGAATTGATAATTTAATATTGCTTTTGAATATTGATGCTAATTGTGAATAGATTCTTGCTGCTGCTGTTGTTGTGGTTGTTGTTGTCGTTTGTCTAAACATGCTCAAACATTTCAAAATAGAACCAGCTGAATCATCATGTGCCCCCTATCTCTTTCCTCTTTTTGGCCTATTAACTGTGTGTTGTCACACACGCATTTCAAAATTCTAAATTTCTACTTAATTTTTTCCAACAATGAAATGTTGCTCTGGTAGACCAGTCAGATCAAACCAATCATTCTGTAGCTAATGGTCTGCAAATGGAGTCATCAAAATCTGTGCTAACCACAACAGCGAGTAAACCATCGTACGTGACGAGTCCGATTGGAACGCTACAGTTAACCGTCGAGGAATGCAATGACATCATGATGAAACGTGCCGTGGTCGCTGCCCAACAGCAACAACACCAGCATCAACAGCAGCAACAACAACAGCAAATTCAGCAACAACAGCAGCAGCAACACCTCTCCACGATTACAACTGCCGACGGTCATCACGCAGGTAGCCACCAGCGGAACAATTTTTCCATCTCCGTATTTGTATCTATAATTCTAACATGTCATTTTTTCGATTCCTATACACATAGATATCATGATTCGTGATGGAATATCAGTTCAAGTTCAAAAGGTAATTCAAGGATTAGAGGATGCTGACGAATCACAAACTACAACCCATTTAAAAGTGGAGCCCAATATGGATCCTAAAGAAGAAATAATGCATGGCATTGATGATGACGAGCATGATCTGGAGCTAGAGCTTGATCCGGACGATGATGATCTTGAACAAAAACACGATCCGGATGCATCCATACCGAAAGAGCGACCTTATGCCTGTGATGAATGCGGTAAATCATTTCTGCTGAAACACCATTTAACTACTCATTCTCGAGTACATACCGGCGAACGACCACATGTGTGTGTCCATTGTGGCAAGAGTTTTGCACACAAACACTGCCTAAACACCCACTTGTTGTTGCATTCCACCGATCGCCCGTACCAGTGCAACGAATGCAAGAAAAGCTTTACACTAAAACATCACCTGTTAACACACTCGCGAGTACATAGTCGTGATCGTCCATTTATTTGTCAAGAATGCGGAAGAGCGTTTCCCCTGAAAAGACACTTAGTTACACACAGTAAATTCCATGCTGGCGAACGCCCGTATGTGTGCGAAGAGTGTGGCGAGAGTTTTGCACAGGAAAATCACTTGGTAATGCATTCACGGTTTCATGGATCTGTTAATCCGTTTGTGTGTGCTGATTGCGGGGCAACGTTTCCGCGTAAATTTCAATTGGTCAATCATGGTCGAATTCATGGCCGTGTACCCCACTCTTGCACCGTCTGCGGAAAAGAATTTCTGCAGAAAAGGACTCTAGTGGCACATATGAGGTTGCATGTTTTGTTTTAAGCAATTTTCGATATTAATCTTATTTGTACATTTCAGAATGCATACAGGTGATCAGCCATATCCGTGTACAGCATGTGGTGATGGATACCGCACCAAGGCTGAGCTAAATCAACACAATCGTTTGCACCACGGCGGCTTAAATCCAAATTCGGCGAACACAACGATCATTACGAATGCTATTGTTTCGTCAGCCGCCCAGCAGCATCATTCTTCTATTCAGGTGTGTATTATTTTTTTTTAACGAAAACCACTATTTCTATATAATTTGTTTTTTTTTTGTATTCAGCAACAGCACGTTCAGATTGTACAACAACAGCACCAGCAGCAACTGCAGCATCCACAATTACATCATCAACAACAGGTAACCGTTGTGAGTCAATCAAACCCTTCAATAACATCGCCGGACACCTCGCCACGGCCACAGTATGCTTGCAGGTTAGTGCTTAAAAAAATTGTACAATTTTATGAATGTATATTAAATACGATATTTTTATCTTTATAGGGAATGCGGACAGGCGTTCAACAGTCGGGAAGCTCTGGCTCTTCATCTTCGTTTGCACACTGGCGACAAGGGACTCATGACTGACTTATGTGCACTGACCGCAGCGCTGCCCAGCCATTTTCTCAACCCGAACATTCAGCAAGGAACCGTATTGACCTCTAACCATTCAGTTGTGCAGGCTCCAGTACCCGTTCAACTGTTGTCATCAGGACAAGTGATTCAACAAGGTAATATTGTTTCGGCGCCACAGCACCAACAACATCATTTGCAACAACAACATCATCAGCATCACCAGCAACACTCTACAATCGTCGCAATGCCTATAACACCGCAACAGAAGCCAAAGTCCCACTTTTGCACAAGTTGCGGTAAAGGATTTGCTGCTAAGAATGGTCTTATGCAACACAACCGTCGTCATCCGAATGGCGGCTGTACGCTACGCACTCACGTTTGTGAATGCGGTAAGGCTTTCTTCCAGAAAAATCATTTGATGTTGCATCAACGTCAGCATCTCGAAACAAAGCCAGCTAATCAGCAGCAGCAGCAACAACAGCAGCAACAACAACAACAGCAGCAGCAACAACAACAACAGGCTCAACAGCAACAGGTACACCGAATCCATTACAAACCACTAACTCAAGCGTACGAATTCACTAAATATGTTAACAGGTTTAATTCCGCGCTCTAGATTGCCCAAAATCAGCAAAAGACGCTTCAGCATGAGCAGCAACAACAACAGCAAATACAAACACAGCAACAGCAAGTAGTCGTGCAGCCGCAGCAAGCACTCCCACAGCAACATGCGCTCTCCCGCGAGGTACTTATTGGAAATCCGCCAATCCATGTGCAAGTATTGCAAGGTAATACCGCCCAAGTAATTAAATACGATTTAAATGTACCGCAAGCGACCGCTGGACGCAGTGTAGTATAAAATCCTGCAACTTCCTTCAATTGGAAAAAAATAAACAGCTATGATTTGGGTAGACGTGGTAACGGAACTAACGAAACAATGTTTAGAACATAATTTTCGTCTTCTTATTTTATTTAAATAGTATAACACACATAATTGCGTGAACCAACTACGGTTCCCATGGACCGTTGAATTGTGTAGACCATTATTATGCACTTTTGCATAACAAGATAATAAATATTAAAAAAAAACAACAACAGAGATACCGGGAAGCTTTAAAAAAGAAAAATATATTAAACATTTTATCACGATTATTTGCCAAGCCTTTAACCCCCTCACTCACACATATGTATATCATGAGTACATACCCAATAAATATGTAATTATACAATATTATATAAACACAAAAACAATTGCCAATTATGCGAGGCAACATATTTTTATTTACATTTTTAAGTTTTAGCATTACGAGGCCGAAAGTTTTATGTTATTTCTTTAAGAATGTGTAGCTTTTATGTGACTTTATCAATCACGAGACCCGTTGAAGTCGAGATATCATTTGAAGTTGTATGTGTGTAAATATAAACCCGTTATACGGCTGCGCCGGAACATTCATATGATGTGAATTTCCCATAGTCTTAGAGTAGGTTTTAAAAACCTTAAAAACAAAATCATTGTTATGTAAAATGTATCTCAAGACACATTTTATTATTAATTTTTAAAATAGCTTGCATGCTATTTGGCCAATCACTTTATTATTAAATATATATATATATATGTAAGTACAGCCGAAATAGTAAGTTATCAGAAGAAAGCTACACAAAAATTACCAAAATTGTACTATATTATTGTAAAACGAAATCATCCTTAACAAAAAATGCGAATTTGTAATTATAAAATCGAGTTCGTTGTGCAAAGCAAATTACACAAATAATTAATTATAACACTAAAAACATATTGAAAAATAAAAATGATTGAAAAGATATTTAGTACATTTTACAATGCGCGATGGCCGTATCAACCATTCATTTTCCTAATGTTTTGTATTATATTCTACAAAATGGCAAATATATATATATATACACGATAAAAGCAGGCAGACGTGTGTGTACAGTAGACTGTACACCTTCAGATTTAAAATTAATCCACATTATAAAACTCCTTAAGAAACTACATTGTAAATATAATTGAAATATGTAACACAGTTTTATATATACAATATGCACATAGTAATTTTAGAGTATGTTTTTTTTTTGTTTTGACTATAACGTTAGTGAGTAGTCAATTCGTCAGTTTTTCATACACGATAAATGAGTGGCAATGTACAGAGAGGAAAGCTAGATAAATTTGAATATTTTAGGCGTGCAAATAGTTGCAAAAAAGCGTCCTGATTATAGAATGCATTTTTAACGCATTTACAGGTGACATTGAAAAAAAATGACAAAGCAATATATAAAAACAGTGTTTTTTATACAAACCTTATAAAATTGTTTTCATAGCCTCGCAACTATTAGCACATTTGTTTTTGTGTATAAGCAGTTAGACAAATTATTATTCTAAGTTTATAGAAATGTACAAATTACCAATGTCGAGTGCCATAGGCTTGAAATATTGAATTATTCTCGAATTCACTTTCTTTTCTGTGCATTTAACTGCTATCTTCGTCATATGATTATTTCACAATCCTTTTCTAAAATCTACCTCCGTCATTTAGATGAACTTTAAAAATTTGTCTATTATATTAACGGTTTTAATTAGTTCTCCACTTATTAGTTATTTAAAATAATTAAAAAAAAACTCTCCCATAATACCGTCATTATTCAATCAAACCTAGTTTGCCATATAACAACAACTAACAATAACAACAACAACATAATCCAGGTTATTCTGTACGCCTTTAATCGATTTAAGAACAATGTTGTTACGAATTCACTGCACCTGACCGACCTCAATTAGCGTTTATGATTAATTTAAAAAGGTATTATGAATATAGCCTACATAAAACGCACAAACCTTAAAAATAAATCAAATTAAAGAACACATTTATTATTTGCAATAAAACACTGAAAACAAAATTTAATAACCAATAAAATAAAGTTAACGACAATTTTATTAAATCGATTTTACATACAGAATAACAAGCGATAAGTTTGCAATATTTATAGGATCACTATTTTCGGCAATACAAAATACAATATAGGTTACAAGACAACTACACTTTTAAAAGCTGTTATTCGTTAAATAAAAACGCTTCCTTTATATTTTTGTTGTTGTTGTTTATAGACTTTGTTATGGATTCAGTATGCTATCTATAATCTGCATTATATTAACAATAAAAAAAACTATTTTATAGAGATTGTAATTATAAACACGATAGAGATGAAGTTTAAAATAGAAACAACAACATTATTATTATTACGACACATGCATATAAATATTATGGAAACTGATATATAAATATATATATTTTTGATGGTTTAAATAAAATAGTAGTTTTATAACATTATAGAAACTAAAATGGTTGTTTTTTTTATTTAAATGGGTAAGATTTGTTTTTAATTTGCGTACATTATGTAAAAAATAGTATCTTATCTAAGTACGAGTATTATTATTATAATTTTAATTTAATCAATAATTTAAAGGTTTCGAAGAGTAACGGTATTTTCTTTAATACTTTGAGGAGCAGGTCTATTGGTTTATTCCGTAATCAGAATTCAAATCTACAATATTATT
>JANSTU010048393.1:0-10081 GCA_027564075.1 Bolitophila hybrida | reverse complement strand
ATCATGCGTACCCTCTGCAAATTCCGCTTGTCATCCTATGTCCGGCACAGCATTAACAAATAACTGCGTTGTGGGTAAAATGGACGGAATTTAATTTAAATGAAACTACATTTATGAACGAACGAAACCCGAGGGACGTTTACTATTTAGCTGATAAATTTATATGAGATTCATTTAGTTGTGATGATGGTTCAAATATGAAAAGGGTAACATTCATTATGTATAATGGGTTGGTTTAATTGTAACATAATCACAGTAAGAGTGGATTACCTTGTTATCGGTTTACCATGGTTTATATAGGTGTGAGCAATGCGAGGAGCAATGAGGTTCATAGAGATGCTTGAAGAAGCTACACATTGTGTCTTTATAGAACAGATAATGTGTATGTTTTAGGAGCGGATTAAAAAAAGTCAACGCCAACCGTTTCAATTTATTTTAGTTAAAACAAAATATTAAATAATCCTTAGAAGTTTTTATGATCTTGCTGTGGTAGCTATTTTGTTTTTTATCAACTTGCAGATCTGTTAAAAAAACACAATTAATGATTTATATACAGAAAAGTTTTTTTTTATTAAATTCTATTTATTTATAATTTTGTGTCTCTCTTATTTGCAGAACTATGTAGCGCTGCCACGCGCATTCAGGCCACATTCCGTGGGCATCTGGCACGCAAACTTGCCACCACTGAGGGCGGTGTTCTAAAGGACGACCAGGACCTTCAAGAGATCACCAAAAAGGTCGCTGAAGAGCTCGATATCGATCTAAGCGATCCCGAACTCAACAAAGCCGCCACTAAGATCCAAGCTTCGTTCCGAGGACACAAGGCACGCCAAACCACCGACGCTGATGTACCAGCCGCCATCTAAATATATACGCGCGCACATATATACACACATTGCAATTTTTCCGTTATTCACCCACCAATAAAAAAACAACAAAGTACATATATAATTAATATATTTACAATTAAAAACCAATCAGAAATCCATATACCCAGAAAATTCATTCAATTACGACAGCAGCAACCGCAAAAGCCGAAAATTATTGTGATGCACGCCCTCATTACTATCGACAAGTGAATTGATTTTTTTAAAGTATATAAAACGCATATAGGAATATATAAATATATTATATATATATAAAAATAAAATACACAGATTGTCATTAGACTGGACATTGAAAAAGGAAATAAACATACAAAAATATTTAGCTGTTATGTTGTTAGAAAATGTTATTGCAGATGATTCACATAGGTCTCTCTAAACGCATGTAGAACGCGCACTCAGTTCAAACGGACAGAGTTTATTATAATTATTCGAGTATTTCACTCCTACATTGTCTCCTCCCTTTAAAGTATGTCCTATATATGTGGTTTCTTTTGTCTTGATATTGGTTTTTTTTTGGGACAACTTCCGTTGTTCGCAGATGACACACAAAACAAATGAAATGCATTTAAATTTTATTATTATATAAGACAAATTCAAAAAAATCTGTAAAATACAGACACTCACCATAACCAAAATGTGACAAAAAACATTGAACCTAACCTAAAAATAAATAAAAAATTTACGAGCATCACAAAAACACACAGCACACCTATATTATACCAAAACTTAAGCAAAATCACATAAACTAATCGCCATTTTTAACCTTTTGCTAGGATCTATTCAGACAACAACAAAAACTTAACATTTATTATACAAAACAACACAAACACTATATAATCACCATTTTTAACGTAATAAACAAAGTTTTATTTAACTAACGTGATCAATTATTTAGCAGTTATTATCAATTATATAGTATATATTCTAAAGAGAAAGAAGAAAAACGACCACTCTGTTTGTGACGCAAACTTTTGACAATTTTGTCTACAGAACAATGTTTAGATATTTATTATTATAATTCCTAATTCTTGCATTTTTGAATTTATTTATCCTTTCTTCTTTATGTATTTTAAATGCGAATGTATTAGATGATATGACGTGAAATAAAGAAATATAACAAAAAAACTTTTGTTGTTTTTACTTTTTTTATGTATTGATGATTGTAATGATTGCTAATTTTTGTGGTTAAGAATCGGAATTCTGAAACAGTGCGACTATTAGGTTACATGAAATATCGTTTAAGTGACACCCTACAAAATCGAGACAAAATCAAGTAAATACACGATTTGTGTGTTTTAGACTGTGTATCACAAATTCGGAAAATTGTTAATCACGAAATCCATAAAGTCACAACATTTTATTTATATATAAATTCTAAATATATTACTTATTATACATCCTTTAAATGTATGTTTGGAAGTTCATCAAAAGCAGCTGAAGTTCTTTTAAGTTAAATGTTCTTTAACAGTACGTTTAAAGTAGTAGTAGTACACCATTTTTCATGATTGTTTTAGAATTCATTTAAAGTAGCTAGAGTACACCGCCTGTGGCTCAGGGCACTGTGCCAAAGCGGATGGGCGGCACCAGTTCCGATAATTGTTAATATATAAATTACATTTAAAAACATTTAAATTTTCGATTAAAAAACATTTTATGTAAAAAGTTAAATATATACACAAATTTTCAGATTTGATGAACTCTTTATAACGTATCAATATGACATAGGTTGAAATAATCTACCTTAATCGCTACCCAGTGGTGTCAGAATGAATGTCACATTGGATCTAATGGTGTGTTCATATGTATTTGTGTGTTTTAAATGTTTTTTGTGTTATTCTAATTTGTGTTTCATAATTTGTATTTAGATTTAAATATATATGTTAATCAATGTGTGCGTGAACAACACCAATTTTAATAACCAAATGTACTTTTAAAATACTCTTATAGCACAACGTCTATAAGAGAATTTTAAAAGTAGCCAAAGTACTTTGTTTTAAAAAATATTTTTTAATGAATATATTTTAATTAAAGTACTTGATACAAACACTTACCATACATAATATATGTTATAAATCGTGAGCATGGCCGTTGCTAAAGAAAATATTAATTTAGTATGTATCGACAATTGAAAATATGAATAACAAATGTCTGAAGTAGTTTTGGGATGTGTTTCGTTAAATATTATTACGATTTAACGAATTATATGAAAAATCAAAATTATTCATCAATTTGAACATAATTACATACACTTATTTCTTAGAATCTCTTGAATGACTGTGGCGCCATCATATGAATATATATTAAAACAAATTATGTTTAGCTATGATGTGTTATGTAGGCTTGGCTAAAGAATTAAACTCACTCATTTTAAATGTCAAGAGATGTGCTGTCACTGTCATTAGTAAAACGCTTGACAATTATTCACTTTCGCAAAACACAAAATACGTTTGTTTTTTTGTGTTTTGATCACAAAATCTTCCGAATATAATGGCTACAAAGATTAACCAGAAGGAATATCTAAAGAAGTACCTGTCTGGTGACAAGTCAGATGATAAAAAGAAGAAAAAGAAGCGTAAGGTCAAAGTGATCACTGGACAAAGGTAATTATTTATTTGCATAGGTTATGTTTGTGTTTTTACATTTAAAATTGAAAATTGTTCATATTTTGCAGTGTGCGCATCATCGATGATGACTTTGATCTGTCGCGACTTCAGAAAATCTCCGAGGAAGACCTTGAGGTTTACGCCATGGGTGAAGATGCACCGCAAATTGTCGGAGTTGTTGACGATCGACCGCCGGAACTGATTGCAGACGAAGACTATCAGAAAAGCATTAAATGGAAGGTGTTGGCCAGTGACGATGGTTTCAGTAGTTCGTTAACGGTACAAAATGATGACCCACTTCGGGCGCCTGCCAGGGTAATCAAAAACGAATATGACAGTGATAAGGATTTGAGTCCTCCAAGAAAAAGTTCCAAAAATACAAAAAGCAGTCACCGGAGATCTCCGGATGCATCGCCTGAGCGTAATCGAGCGGCAAGAAGCCCAGATGCTTCGCCACCACGTCGAGTACGTGAGAAACGTAGTAGATTTACTGATGCATCACCACCGAGGAAAAATTCAAGAGCTCAACGACAACTAAGTCCAGATGCATCACCTCCGAGACGAAGAAATCACAGTCCAGATGCATCTCCACCTAGGCGAAAAAATCGTAGTCCTGATGTATCACCACCGAGACAAAGAAATCGCAGTCCGGATGCATCTCTACCCAGACGAAAAAATCGTAGCCCAGATGCATCGCCGCCGAGACGTCGAAAATCAAGTGCAGACGCGTCACCACCACGACGAAGAAATCGCAGTCCAGATGTATCGCCTTCCCGACGCAGAAAACCTACTCCCGATGCATCTCCACCTCGTCGCAGACAACGCCGTGACGAACTCTCGCCACCGCGCAACCGCCAGCAAAGTCCAGTACGCATAAAACGTGAGCCACATAGTCCTGATCTGTCACCACCCAGGCAAAGACGTGTCGGACCTTCAGGCCAATCTCCTCCTTCCCGTTTTAAGCACCCGCAAATAAAACGTGAAAAACAAAGCCCTGAAATGTATATAAAACGAAGCACTTCCCGTTCACCTGACCCAGATTCAAGAATGAGGAAGACACTTGACGGCAAAATGGCTGGACTACAAAATGCAAAAGCATTACGCGTGGAAAGCGACAAGGCACGACGACGAGAGGACGAACTGTTCAGCAAGATGTCCGCAGATGTGTCAGGGCGACATGCAGAGGCGGTCGTGCGTGACAGACGTACGGGTCGCATCAAAGATCTGGCTCTCGAGGCCGAGGAGGATTACGAGAAGGCAAAGCGTGAGCAAGAACGCAAGTTGGATTACGATCGTTGGGGCAAAGGGTAATTTATATCTTGATTGTGAATAAACAAAATAATGTATTTCTATATGATTTGTTTATAGATTGAAGCAAGTTGAGGACTATAGAGCACGAATGCAGGACAATGCACACGAGGAGAGCAAACCGCTGGCACGATACTCCGACGACAAGGACCTAGACGAACTTCTTCGCAAACAAGAACGTGATGGCGATCCTATGTTGAAATACATTCGAAGCAAGGAGGAACAGCGACGCGATGCAAATCCTTGTACGTTGTTTTTTTTTCAAACTTATTTATATTACAATTATTTACTAATTTTCTGATTTTTTTCAGCAAAACCTATTTATCGCGGAAATTATCCCGAAAATAGATATGGCATTAGACCTGGCTACCGGTGGGACGGTGTAGACCGTTCTAATGGTTACGAGGTGAAGTGGTTTGATGTGCAAAGCAAGGCAAAGGCTGGAGAAGAGGAAGCTTACAAGTACAGCACGGAAGACATGTAAACTGTATAAGATTTGAAAATAAATATATTTTGTAAAATATGTTGGTTTTTTGATTATTATTATCAATCAACGGAAACGCTGGGATATCGGATTTAACCAAAAGTTCTTACCTAAATCTTGTGACCGTTAATGGTCCAAGCATTCGGAGAATTCGAGGAAAATAATATGTTCAAACTTATTTGGGAGATATACAGTATGTATTATAAATGGGACTAAACATAGACCTAAATTAATAGTGCTTCTTTCTAAAATCAACGCCTTTCCCACTTTTAAAACAAGAGCAAAACAGCAGCCACATTTAAAAAATGTCAGTAAAATACAAAATAAATTCAGAAACTATAAATTATTTTAAAACATTTTTTTTTCGAAAATGATAGGTTTTGTGAGTTTACTTAAGGATAAACCAATTTATCGTGTGCTGGCCCCATCGATAGGCATTGCCCGACGAAAATATGCAACCGATGCTTCATACAAACTCAAGGTTAATATGAAATAAATAAATATATAACAAATAACTAAAATTATCTTCTTCAGGACTATTGCTTGCATCGTATTGACGACAACGGCCCAAATACGGATGTAACATTGAGCAAAGCCGACGCAATTGATTTGTACGAAAAGATGTCACTAGTACGGCGAATGGAATCAACTAACGGTAAACAATCTTTTAAATTCAATCATATTTAATTTAGTTTTCAATCGCAAACAGCCAAATTATATCTGGAGAAAACGATTCGTGGCTTTTGCCATTTGTACTCTGGTGAGGAGGCCGTTGCAGTTGGTGTGCGTTCCCAGATGCGTGACTGCGATTTCATAACAACAGCGTATCGTTGTCATGGCTGGTCACTCTTAATGAACAACTCTTTAAATAGCATCATGGCCGAAGTGTGTGGCAAGAAGTCTGGCTGCTCGGAGGGTCGTGGCGGATCGATGCACATGTACGGACCACGGTTCTTGGGCGGGAATGGTGAGATTTTTTTTTTAAATATGTTTATTACAAGATGTGTAATATTTAAACTTTGTATACATAGGTATAGTTGGTGCTCACGTCCCAGTGGGAACAGGGGCCGCACTGGCAATGTTCTTGGGAGGCAAGAAAGCTGTTAGCGTTGTTGCGTACGGTGACGGTGCTGCCAATCAAGGACAGGTGGCCGAAGCTTTTAATATGGCAAAATTGTGGGGACTTCCAGTACTTTATTTATGCGAGAATAACCGTAATTAAATATTTCTCTAAAATGGGTCGTTTACAAATTAATATATGTTGAAATAGAATTCGGCATGGGTACCACTACCAAACGTGCTTCGGCGAATACAGAGTTCTACACACGTGGCGATCTCATGCCAGGAATAAAAGTTGATGGCATGGACGTGCTGGCCGTACGAGAGGCTGCTCGATATGCTGTAGCCCACTGTGATGCTGGCAAAGGTCCGATTTTAATGGAAGCCGTTACTTATCGTTATTTTGGACACTCAATGTCCGATCCTGGCACTAGCTATCGAAAACGTGAAGATATTCAGGACATGCGCGATAATCACGATCCAATTGTGTTGTACACAAATCGTATACTGAAATCCGGTTTGGTTACCGAGGATGAGCTAAAGGTTAGATGGAAAAATATAAATTAAAAAAAAAAATATTTAAATGAGAGTTGTGTATAGGAAATTAATAAAAAACAAAAAGCTTTGGTCGAAGAATCCGTGCGCCTGGCCAAGGAAGACAAGGCGTTGCCAGTGAACGAGCTATGTTCTAATATCTACGCAGATGCCAGTATCAAGAATGTCCGAAATGTTATTCCATTCCATGATCTGTCTCATCTGTATAAGCCAGCAGTTGCAGCACAGCCTCCGAAAAAATAACTTTATTTTATAATTATGTTTTAATAAACATTATAAAATGTTAGAATCTCTTTCAAATTGTCTGCAAAATTTGGGTTGGCCAAAATGTTCGAAACATTAGTGATAACACCTTATTTTTTAATGGCGTTATCATAATTCAAAATATTTTAAACTACATATATTTGATTAATAATAAATACTCGGCAATTATTACATATCAATCAAATTTCTAATTGGAATGTAATTTAAAATGGAAGTGACGAGATTAATTCCCCAAGTAACAATTAATTACTAAGATGGCATTTTTTTGCTAAGTTTTGGTCATATTATGCGATTTTTGACCTTGTTTTATTATAAATTAGTCATAATGGCTAAATTGTTAATTTTATTAGTCTTTAAATGCACTTTCCGATTATATTTTTTTGTCAAATGGTCAAAATGACCACATAGTCACTCGAATTTCCAAATAGTTATTTTAAAAATAGCCATATAGTAATATCGATAACGAATTAGCTATTATTTTTATTTAGCAATTTTAACGGCTATTTCGCAGTTTTTTGTTGCTAATTGGTAATATTATGTTCAATTTATTTTTTAATTGTTATTTTGTTAGAAAATGTGCCAATTGGCAATTTTTGCTATTTTATAACATATAAAACTAAATCAATTTGTGTTTAGAATTTCTACTTTGTAAAAATGAAAAATTAGTTTTTCTGTTTACTAATTTGAAGAATTTTACGACCTGACATTGGTAATTCTAATTTCTAAATAGTTTAAAATAATCTTTTGCAGTAAAATATGTAAGTCACTTACAACTTACAAACAGTAATTCTAATGACCAAATACCATATTTTGCTAAATTGTTTTCAATATTACTAATTAGTCATTGTCAACTGTAGACATCTCTAATAATAATTACCAAATAGAATTGTTTGCTTTTTCATATTACTATTTAGCAGATTATATTGCAAAATAGATTTCGATATTACTATTTAGTAATTTTCTTCTGTACATATTTGTAATAATAATGATCAAATAGATTTTTTTGCTAAATTGAATTCAATATTACTATTTAGTCATTTTCAATTTACAAATAGTAATTCTAATGACCAAATAGTATATTTTGCTAAATTATTTTCAATATTACTATTATACGTTAACTATCCGACATATTTTCCATGAATTAGAATATAAATGGAGGCGTTTGTTTTTATTTATAATCATAAAAAAATGTTTCTATGTTTAACGCCATTAAAAAAAAACAAAAAACATTTTCTTCCTAGTTTTGTATTCTTCATTAGTGGTTTCATTTGTAGATCTGAATTTTTGTGTCTAACTATGTGCGAATCAAATAAATAATAAAAGCTCTTGGTGACCGAGACTTTGCATATAAACAATGGAAAAAAATCCGGACTGACATTACAAAAATGCAATTTAAAATGCTACGCAACAATTATATAAAAGGCTAAATATTATCACATATCCAAAATAAAGTTTTACCTTGCTTTACAACTATGAATACATCAGCTTTTAATAATAAGTATGTGACAGAAAGATCGGCCTTTTAATTCAAACATTTTACTCCTGAGGAAGTACTGATTGCTTTTCAAAATTTAAGTCTAATGCTGTTGGACTGGCCTCTTTGCCAAGGAATTTCTTGTTCATGTTACTTTCATCAATTTTACCAATTATGACACATATTTGTAACAATGCAATCAACTTATACCTTTTCTAATAAATGAAAGAAAGCTAATGTTTTACCTATGTTTCTTTCTAAAGTACTTGAAAATGTAATAAAGGATCAAATTGTAAAATATATTACTACTAACAACTTAATGTTTGAGTTACCATCAGGTTTTAGAAAATGTCATAGTATAACTACGGCCTTGTTAAAAAATAATCACAATTCCTGTGTGCAAACTATAATGAAGTTGAATCAACTACCTGAGTCCGCAAAATTAAGTAAATGATCGAATTCATTAAAGAACATTTCAGTTTTGCATTTTATATGATCATTTAAAGATAGATAAATGAATATCAGATTAATTAGAATTATTAAGAAAATGTGTGCCCTAATTATACATTGTATTTTTATATATATTTACTATAGACTGTAAATTGAATAATAGAATTAATATTGTATTAACATATTATTAAATCCAGTTAATATAACAATAAGAATTAATATTCCTATTATATTATAATTACACTACTTTTATATTTTCAAAAATTATGCGAAATATATTGTCTAAGACAATCGACAACATGTATAATTATAAATTATGAATAAATTAAATTAAATTAAAATTAGATTTATCTTCACACGATTAGATGCTCGAGCATTTATTTTCGCTTGCGCGAACAATCAAGCTAATATGTAAAAAATAAACCAGATGGTCTAATATATATATTTACTATATTTACGCCGAGCATTTTTTTCGAGCAAATAAAAGTTTGAAAAACACAAACTAAGACTGGCGTAATAAATTATATGTAAAAAAATCAGCTTGGCTTTTAAAAACACAACATTATTACACACACACATCCGAAAGTTGTCATACAGTTTCTTCCAATAGAATGTAAACAAAAAACGCCAATTTTGATAGTTCCTAAAATTAATACAGACATCATTAAAATCCATGAGTAAATATTATGTTCCAAAAGAATGTAAACATACATTCACATAACCGCAATGAGCACCATTTCGTATGGACATCGTTGAAAGTCTTCCAGGAAATACATTAGTAAATCGTCTGCACTCTTTTGGAGTAATTGAATACTTGCCTTCAGTTCTATCATATTAGATGGAGCTTTCTCTATTCGCTATGGATTCGTCTGTCCACAACACTCTGTCCCAATAGGCTGGTGTCTTTAAAATGTTGTCTTTATAAAACCGCATCCTGTTTACAATATTTTTCTTGCTGATGTAGGGTACCTTTCGAGCAATCCGTCCATGTTTATTT
>JANSTU010048392.1:0-10081 GCA_027564075.1 Bolitophila hybrida | reverse complement strand
TGAGGTAGACTTGTTTGGACAGCTGCCATAAACAAACTAGTTGACAGATCGAGCCCAAACTCCGGTTGGTAATTAAAAAAGGTTGTGCCAACCTACAAAAAAAAATTTACCGAAACCTCTTTTGCGGTAAATTTAAATGATAATTTCCCGGTACTTTTTATACAGAAGGTATACCACAATTTCGCTATCCGTCTCCTGAGCTGCTGCGAATACGTCGTATTCGATCTCAGTGCTGCTGTTGATGGTGCTTATGCGCGACAGAAATGGTCTGTTGAAAACTGCCCGATAAAGTTGAGATTTAGAAGCTGGCGTGGTGAGGCATTCTCTGAGTTCTGGTTAAATGCGAACACTTGTGGTTTGTTGATGGTATTTATGTTAAACCCACATTGCTAGAAGTTCACGGTCGTATGTGCTGAAACGTCGCTCACAGTCTGATGTCCGACATTTTAAATTGCATTCCGGCTGGTGGCGGTGATAGTTTACGACGACTTCTTTCAATTTCCTCGACATCCAATTCTACCCAATAGTCCCATACGCTAGATTCAAATCCTTCAATTTGCACATTGTCATCTACCGGCTAATTTGCGAATGACAATTGCGATTTGAAAAACTTTGTTGATCCATATAAAAATCTATAACATATATGAATTTTATTCCTACTCACTAGTTCTTCAATACAAAGTCGATTAATTGTTGTCGATACTAATTGAATGTTCGCGCGTTAATAAGCTTTTCAAAACTTGTTTTTTAATTTATTTTTTAATTGCGGTTATCATTTTTCCTTAGATAAAATAGATATTGAATAACGTTGCGTTTTGTTGATAATTCTGTTTTGTCTAGCTCGTACATCACAAATATTTTTCGTTTATTTACGGTTTTCGTATAACAGCTTGACGAGAAGCGTCGTCTGTAAGTATAAAAAAACCTCAGTTACGCGCACAAGTCGATTTTAAAACCAAAAAGTCTTAATAGTTGTACATTTGAATTTTCAATAAGAAGGCCTTGATTTTTCTTATATAAAATAATTAATTAATAAAATTCAAATTTAAAATCATAAAGCAATTTTCAATCATGATCAGTAACGGAGTGCAATAAACTAAAATTAAAAAAATTAAATTAAATTAAATTTCTGTGAACATGAATTTAATGATTTTTTATGAGCTTTAATTTGTAACATTAGAGTGGTACATTAGTGGGGTTGGCACTGAGATAATGTTATTGGCGAAATATACATCCGAGGTCATAGTATATTGTTGGAATGGTCTCGGGAAGCACTTATTATTCCCGAGACCTTTCCAACAATATACTATACATAACAATCTGACGTCAAATGGCAAAGTTAAGTGACGAAAACTATTTTAATTAACGAATTCCGTGAAGTCATCAAACATTTCTGGATGGATGGGAAAACGGTGACGGAGCTACGAGATATTTTGCAGAAAGTTCATGGCACATACACACTTTCATTTTCGACTATTAGTTTCTGGGTGAGCGAGTTCAAACGTGGCCGTACGAGCACCAAGGATGAACCACGCAGTGGAAGTCCAAAAACGGCCACAAATGAAGAAATGGTCGACAAAGTCCATGATCTCGTTTTAACGAATCGACGAGTTAAGTTGCGCGAAACGAACGGCCTCGTTTGCAGCGGAAAAGAGGGCTCTTCCACCACGACAACGCGCCGGCCCATTCATCCCGAATCGCCAAGGCTAAATCAATTGAATTGGGCTACGAGGTTGTGTTGCATCACCCGTACTCTCCATACCTGACCCCGTGCGACTTCTTTTTGTTCACAAACATGACGACTTGGCTCGGAGGCAAGCGCTATACGTCAAATGAGGAGGTCATCGCGGCCACAAAAGCTTATTTTGCAGAGTTCCCGAAATCATATTTTTCTGAAGTCTTAAAAAAGTTTAGAGCACCGCTGGAAAAAGTGTATCTGCAAGGGTACTATGTTGAAAAATAAAAACAAAAACATGTTCAATTACTGCGTTTTGTTGCCCATACCGGAAACATTTCAATGATGATACTTTGTCGTGTTTTGAATAATAAGCGGTAGATCATTTATAAACATTGAAAATAGAACAGTACTAAAACCCGAGCCTTGCGGGATACCAGCATAAATAGTAAGGAAAGAAAGAAAGAAATAATTTCCGCATATTTTCCAGTCGATTCCATTTCCAAGCTCTCAAAGTCATGGCTGAGAAATACAGTAAGTTCAAGTGAACCTCTAATTATTCTCTATTATTGTAATTGATTGTGTTTGTTTATGCCCGTTGTCTACAGATACACTCCAATTGAATTGTTTGAGGTGTTCATCGATGAAGAAATGTTGAACCATATGTTTGAGTGGACAAGTATAATGAATGCATGGGCTGCGACGATCTATTCGACAAAGCGATCAATTATTATAGATAAACTATACGCGGAAAAAATGGTATTGGCCGTTGATTACGAATGGGTTGGATGCTGCGATTGTGAACGCATGGAAGTTGCTTTGCGCAATTACGCAATTCAAGCGGGGGATCGCTGGCTGTGATCATCGTAATCGGAGCAACCAGAGTATGCCGCAACTCTAGTTCCGCATTAAAGTCACTTACAAATTAACAATGTAGCTGTAGCTCGTGCTATTTATTTTAGTTGTAATTTATATCTCATTACGGCCTCTTTCATCAAAGTCAAACCAAATAGTTTGAACCACCTGCGCCCACGGGTTTGAGTACCGGGCTTAATGGGTTAACAGATTTTGAATATGAACTCTATAAACATCTTTTATTTTAATTTTTATTAACTTTTATAAAAAAAATACATGTTTGACGTCATTTATTACGATTACACTAAAAAAGATGCTTTCTCATAGACATTAAAGGTATTTTTGGAAGTACTGATTAATTTTAAATCTAGAAAAATATTTCGAATAATGGCATCCATCTCAACCAATCACATTGCACCATTTAACACAAGCGCGATTAAAACACAGGCACAACATATAAAAGCACCTCATCGCCAACTCTAAGCGCTTGCTCACCCGCACACATACAAATACACACCACAAACCAATCCCGCAATGTAATTTATAATAATCATAGACATAATCGTAAAAGTTACGTATGCACAATGTATTACGATTTTATAGTTGTAGCTTTTCGTATGCGTAAGCAGATAAATGCATACCGCAAAACAGAGTTCGACATAGGGTCGTGCTACAGTTCACATGTGTTTGTTGAATTTTATCAAATCACGGAATTATGCTCAGCCTATAAGATCATAAATTTAATAAAACGTATGTCAATGAATTGCTTTCGTCTTCCATTTATGTGTGACTGCGAATTTCGGTGATGTTAGCGGGGTTTCTGTGCCGCACATTACGAATATCAAAATGTACCCCTTTTTCTATTATAGCTTTCTAGCAGCGGGTTATATTGTCAATCATTAGTGTCACATTTAGTGCGGTTTATTTGGTTAGCAAATATTATGGTGTTATAGGGTTGGTTTGAGGATCATATCTTAACGCAAGCAGATTTTATTATTTTTGCTTACATACAGATAAAAGGGACTTAAAACAGGGACTTAAATGTCTAAAGTTTACAGTTGTATGGAATATTCTCAAATCATCAATAAACTTACAATATTTATTTTTTTTTTATAAATTGTATGACACATTCCTATTACACATAGATTTATCTGCTGGAAACAAATTGTTTTTCATCAACACAAGTCCCTGAATGGGTTTTAGATCAAAATATTTTTTGATACACATTATTTGCATTGTTGATAAATGTTGCACTCACTCAGAAATCGAGATCAATTATTATATAGATTATAGCATACTTTTACAAACCATAGCTATGGGAAATGTCCAATCAATTAACAATAAGTTTTTGTAGTATCTGGTTTTAATGATGAGGAATGGGTAAGGTTTATGTATATATATATGTAAAATGTATGCCCTTAAAATAAAACAAACTAGATATTAGAAAAATATACGTCTTTATTCTTCGACAATTCACCGGAGAAGAGAAACGATGAATAAAGATGTCCGTTCGTGTTGTCGCTATTGTAGTACAGCGTGGTCACATTACGCACCACGCAAGCCCAGCAAAGCGACAACACTAATGCCCAGCATGATATTTATATAATTACTATATATTATAAACTAAAACCCGTTATGCCAACGGCCTTACAACAACACCTCGCATTTATTTCCAAATAAAGGAAAAACCCGTCAACTGTGACACAAATGCCATAAAACTTCCATTAGGGTTTCGGGGATGGTTGCTCCTCGATATATTTAGGTTCTGCATTTTGATATAACGTCACAATATTTTGTATGGCCCTATTCAGAAATCCAGTTTGATCCTGCTCCGCTACGTTACCTTAATTATAAAACCATCTTTGCTGGGATGAATGGTCACAATTCTATCGAGTGGCCACTTTACCGGGGGGCAGTATTGTCATCCAGGATAATGACGATGTCATTTACCTTCTCGCTTTGGCATGTAATGCTATTTGGCCCGAGTTTTCATATCGTCTAAATGCTCTTATTTTCGTCACATCACGTCACCATAAGGTCTATTAATTAATTCGTGGACGTGCAATAAAATGACCTGGTGTTAGTGGCTAAAGATCCGACGAATCATCAGAGAGCGCCCAATCGGCATTGAATTGAAACTATAGGTACTCACAACTAACACGTTGAGAACTGACGAAATGGGAGAAGATCTGTACAAAGACCTCCACTGATAGCCATTTAGTCTAAATGTGTGGCATGGCAGTTACCCAAACCTTGTCAAGAATTAATGCAACAGGAGCAGGATTCTAAAAATAAATGTGAGCCACTCGATTGCTTTAAAAAAATAGAAGGGAGATCACATCGTCTCTCTCAAGACTGCTTCTCAAGTACACACAGGCGCAATAGGCAATTTCAGAAACATAGCAAAAAACGTGCCTTTTGATGAATGAAGCCTTTGGTGTAAAGTCGTTCCATCTTGCTACTGTGATGCTTCTCAAATCAATCAAGCCTGCAAGCCTAAAGGTACCTGTCGATAGCTACTTGTCGACTGACCGAACTCGACAGCCAGTTCTGGATGATTTGTAGTCCGTTTAGCTGAAGTGAAACCTCACTCGATCTGAAGTTAAACTAACTCGTTATCATCATCGGATCCAGTGTAAATTTATAGTAAATAGCCATAGTAAAATGATGGCGAAAATCTATTACGCATTGCCTTAAGGATCACACTTCGTTTTATGAGGTTTAACCTCCAAACAACACATTTTAGAACGAACTCTTTCATTTAGGATAAGTTATCCGGTCTCCACAAGACTCACTGGTAATACCAGTTACACTGGTCGACACTGACTTGTCGAAACATTTTAACGTGCGAAACGATTAGTGTCTGACTACAGTGTAGCTAACTGAAAATAGATGACAGAAACTCCTGTAGATGATTTTCAAGATACACAGAAAACAACTGGAAACTTATTTGCTCTTATCGCATGGCTTTTACATAGCAGCCATTGCCGAATTAAGGCGGAACAGGACCAGTAGAGATTATGTGCCCTGCTCTGATGTAATCTTCCTGTAATCGCCGATCAGTCGCTTTAAGGGGATTAAGATTATCTGTGTTAAGGTCAAAAAGTCGACCATTTATTTTTTTTCATAAATTATAGAAACGATTTATTATTATGTAGAATATGTGGTTAAAAGGAGCGACGAAAATCTAAAGCTTTAAAATTGCCCAGAAGACGAAGAAAGTTGGTACAAATGGCAGCAGTTCAAGACACATATAAAAGAGTGTCAAAAAAGTCTTGCGGTATTTTCGCCAGGTGTCGTTGTCGTTGTATTCACCGGATCGGGTCATGCTATAGCTTGTTGGAAAGGTCACACGCGTGAGTTATAGCATCGCAAACATGGAGCAAAATAAAGAGAAATTCCAACAAGCCGCCAATAAAATTTGTGCAGTTTATGGACCCGATACAGTTTCTATTTCCACCGCACAACGATGGTTTTAACGCTTTTGTTCTGGTGTAGAGGTGGTCGAAGATGCGCCACGCTCCGGAAGGTCGAAAATTGCGACAAAATCGCTGAATTGATCGAGAGAAACCGGCATAGTAACAGCCGTAGCATCGCCCAAGAGCTGGACATGAATTCAACAAACCGTTATAAACTATTTGAAGAAGTTTGGATTCACAAAGAAGCTCGATGTATGGGTGCCACACGAATTGACACAGACTAGCAATGAAAAGTGTGTCACTTTGATATGTTAAACAGAGGCCGAATTGTCTTCCATCGGGACAACGCCAGGCCACACCGTATAGTCTGGACCTCGCACCAAGTGATTACCACAAAAGAGGCATGTGAAAATTGGCTCTCCGAGTTTTTTGCCAATAGGGAAGCGAGCTTCTATAAGAGGGGCATTATGAAGTTCTCGTTGTGAACTAGTCATCGAACAAAACGGCGCTTATTTGACTTAAAATTATGAATATTTGAAAATTGAATAAAAATACCTCAGGACTCTTTTGACACCCTATTATGAAAAATTAACAAAATATGAACTTCTACACTAATGCATGGGGTCCGAAACGCAAAATAACAACGAATCTTTGCATTCGTAGATTTGGACCTTTGCGCCGAGATTGCAACATTTTTGGCCACAGTATTCTTCAATGAAGGATTAGAAGCAGTAATTAAAATCATGAACGTGGTGGGCTGTCAAATTGTCCGCGTAGCACCAAACGGCGGAATGAAGCACGAATCGCACGCTACGAGAGACGCGTGAGCGATTTCGTTCGTCAGGCCAGGTTGGATCAGGCAGCCAAGATCCTGTATGATCCAGGAATCGCAGATTAGTGGTTAGTCACGATTTCATCGTGTGATTCATACTGCAACTTTCAAACGCGTTTTTCTCGAAACCACTTTTTTGACCGATCGCATGTTTAGCACATATGTGGCTATGGCCGGAACTAAAATAATTGAAAAAGGTCACGTCGTTTTATTATACACAACAAAATGGAGCAAAAAAAACGTGTTTTTTTACAAACATAAATTAAAAGTTGTGTAAAAACTTTATTTGTCAATATTTTTCAAAAATGTTAGTTTAGGTCATAACCAAAGCCACACACATGATTTTTGATTTTTTGATTTCAGATCACCCAGTTTGCCGGAATCGTGTTAGCCAGCGGATTTTTTTTTTTAGAATGGTTACGATGGTTCATCCACCCTCATGTCATGCACGGAGGGTCTATCATCAACTTCCGAGAATATCTTAAGATCGACCTCTTCATGTTGCTTTACGTTGACGTGAAATAAAAGATAAGTTGGGACAACTTCCACTGACAACCCATCCAAGCGATGAGTTCTGGAAGATCAGAATGCCCCTTAAGTTGGTGAAACAGGCGATTCAGTATCGAACAATTTACGTTGCCAATTAAGGCATCCATCCGTTTATCTCAAATATAGAATAAATACTTATATGAAAGAAATGGTTATTTAAAATAATTCACTTAGGCATGAAATGCCATTTTATTTTATACAAATCAAAAATAAATGTTTAAAGCTTATTAACAAAGATAAGAATTTTACATGCTTCACACGAGCAACAGCATAATACATAAATTGACGACACGATGAGAATATTTTCCCGTTTTTATGTATATGCTAATTTTGTTACAGTAATTACATATCGTTCCTTAGAGGAAGTAATTAGTTTGCTGTTCCTCGGCGTGCGTTCACCGGAGGTGCGTTTACCGGAAAATATATATAAAAAATACCGTGGATTAAAGTGGCATCCAAACTTTGAAGGTTTTTTTAATGCACAAGTTGAGGGTGCGCTATGAACGTACATTTAATTAATTGCTATATGTACTAAGGTAAATGCGGTTCTTCGATGACATGCCACGATTTGCATAATGAGGATGTCATTTATGTAAATTGGAGCAGAATATTTGAATGGGGGTGGATGGTTATCAGGAATTTGTATATTTCCTCGCTGTTTTTGGTTGTTATTCATTTATTTATTTAGTACTGTGTTTTTAGTACTTTTTGGGAAAACTTCGAAATAATCTATATGAATCTATACGTTTTTCATACAATGAATTTATAACATAATTACAACAGCTCCAATTGCCTGTATACAATTCAGTATAACATGTATCCGATACAATATAAACACTTCACAAACGCTATATAATTTATGTACTCAAACAACAAGTTACATCTTCACAGTATTATAATCTGTATGTCACTTCAAGAAAGCAATTATGTATACCTCGCACCCAACAAATAGTCTTTAGGTCTCTCCATACATTTCTTCGGGATTGTAAGACGTGTTTGTGTGTACTTTGTAAATTCAAACGTCTCAGCTGAACGCGTCGAGGTAACAAAGCGTGCATCGAACTAATATCCATTAGTGCCAAGGGTTTTCAATTACATTATTTGAACTTAAGAGGTTTCCTTATACACACACACACACACACACACACAAACATAATATATATAATATACGAACTTTGAGTTAAAGTTTTGTATCCAATGTCACAATTAATGTTTAAGAAGATACATTTACTAAACAAATAATATTGATGGTTGTATGTGTGTGATTTATGTAGTAGTAAATGAGATGTACATTATTATCCGTGTGTATTTATTTGAGCCTTGAATCTTTATCAGTATAATTACAGTTGCTTATTTATTTTTTTAGACCAAAAGTAATGTTTTTAAGCAACTAAAATAAAGAATATTATCAATAAAAAAAATCATATTCCATTAACACAACATCAACATGTCAATTTTTTTTAAATAATGATAATTGACTCATCCCTTTGCAACACTCACCCATCACGTTTTCTCGATATATCTCATCAGCGCGTTTCTCGAGTGTCCGTGCACACCCCGTGCACAATTTCCCACTTAACACAACGGCACGCGTTGCCAATTTTTCACATTTTCAAAAACAAACACTATCAATGCAATATAATAAAGCAAAAAAAAAATCTGGGAGAAATATAAAAATATACATACGCACAAAAAATGCTGTCTAACGATTATCACACACACACACACACAAACTTCGAAAAAAAACATCAAAAATGATTATTTGCACTTTTCCGGCTGCGCGAACGTTTGCACGCGAAAAAATTGTTTTATTTCCGCATCGCCGGGCACACGCACACACTGACAAATGCCCCTTTATTCAATAAACTGGAATGGTCATCAGTCAACTTCATCATAAATATTGTGCGTCGCTGATGGCATATACGCACTCACTCACACAAACATCTATTACCCAGTTTATATCATGCGTAAATCAAGGAAATAACTTATATCCACAAAAAAAGTAACACACTGTGAGAAGGACAATCAAATGAATTGACGTAGTTTCAATGTACTCGTATATTATTTATGTAGGCAGGGAAGTTTTTTTTGTATGGAGTGGAAAAAATTAAATAGAGAGAACATCGAGAACAATTATAACAGACGAATTTTGTTTATTTATGATATATTACAACTAATTATTATACAAATAACAGAAACAATAAACATTATTAAAAAAACAATTATTTCTATAAAAATAGTGTTTAGATATTACATTCTTAAAATTAGTTTTGTATTGGTTTTACAGTACATTATTATTCGTCAGCAACAACACAAATGCAGTAGCATTTCGTCAGTGGTTCAGAATTCACATTGGTGTGCATTTGCATTTGTCTGCTAAAAATGTCTTGGAAAAAATAAATAATTACAATTGCGAAATAGCACAGTGGGAGAACGATGTTGATATTGCTTTATTTTGTATATATGAAGAATATTTTTATTTGGAAGAAATGAAAAAAAAGCGAAAACCAACACAAACAATGTTTAAAGAAAGATTTGTAGATGGAGCATTAAACTGCTCATTGAGTTTCATAGAAAATGATTTAATTTCGGTAAAAACTACTTGGAATCAGAGGCCCATTATACCAAAAGAAAAACTTGCAATTACTTTGAGGTAAGTAAATTATACAAAATGTATTTCGAAATATTTTTAACTACATTTCTGAACATATAAAACTTCAAGAGATCCCAACACATTTTCTTTAGCTAATT